>JAGTJP010000084.1:0-121472 GCA_020744175.1 Auriculariales sp. MPI-PUGE-AT-0066
CCTGACGTCCCTCGCTTTGCCAGTCCTATATTCGCTGTCCTTTGCACCAAAGCCGGACTGGAGCTCGATGTACTGCCCATACCCAGAAATTCTCGAGTATCTTCTCGGAGTCGCACGCAAGTACGACCTTGAACGGCGCACCAAGTTTCGCACCGCGATCAAGTCAGCACGCTGGGACGAAGAGAAACGACGCTGGCTCCTCGTAGCCCGCAACATCGATACAGACATCGAATTCACCCACGAGTGCAAAATATTGATCAGTGGAACTGGGCAACACGGCACTCCGCGAACCATGGCGGATCTTGAAGCGGCAAACTGTGAGTTGTTTGAAGGGCCAGTTGTACACGCGGCTCGTTGGGACCACAGCGTCGACCTTCACGGCAAGCGCGTCGTGGTAGTCGGGAACGGATGTACGCACAACAAAATTATCAAAGACCCGTGTCGAGAGTCTTCGCTGAGCTTTATTTAGGTACAGCGGCGCAGATAGTGCCAGCCATCGCCGACCGAGTCAACTCAGTCGTTCAGCTTTCTCGCAGCAGGCATTGGCTCGTACCAGACCAACGCCTCCCACATCAAGGGTACATGCGTTTCTTCGCTAGCAGGCTGCCCTTCTTTCAAAAGTTTTTCCGTCTCTTCATCGCCTTCTTTCTCGAGATCCAATGGCCATACTTCACAAAATCGTTCCTCGGCCATCTTATGCGCTCGCACTTTCAAAAAGAGGCAACCGAGTATGTGCGCAAGATGGCTCCCAAGAAGTACCACAAGATCCTCATACCAGACTTTCCTTTCGGATGCAAAGTAAGTCGTGCGACCCTCCTCCGTGCCTCCCGTAAGCACAACGGGCTCACACACCCCTCTTGTACAGCGTCGCGTGCTCGATGAAAACGGACAATACGCCGCGGTACTACACAAGCCAAACGTCGCATTACACGAAGAAAACATCGTGTCCTTCAGCAAAAACGCCGTACACACGAAACAAGGAAACACGTACCCGGCAGACGTCTGATCCTGGCCACAGGTTTCCGAGGCAACGACGGTGGTCTCGCGCCATTACCTACCGCCTTCTTCAAAACCAATGATCGCGGTTTCTCGTACAGCATTTTGAGGATCTATGGACGTGCCAGCATCCCGCTGGACGAGTATTGGCGTAAGGAGTTTGGTGGTCCGGCTGCGTATGAGACCGTCGCCGTGAACGGATTCCCAAACTATTTCATCATTTTCGGACCTAATTCCAATACGGGTCATACTTCAGCCATTATTGGAATTGAAAAGTGAGCCCGCTATTCATCCATTCATTCATTGGCTTGTCAATTTTGTTTACGGTTACATTAATTTTGCGTCACTGCCTGGCAGCGGCGTGAACCTCGTGCTCAAACTGATCAAACCCATCCTCAAAGGCCACAACAAAACCATCGAAATATCAGCGATTGCCGAGCGTGCATACCACGACAAAGTTCAGGCAAAGCTGAAGAAGACTGTCTTCGGTGTGAACTGTGGCGCGGTGAGCCCACGCGTCCCTTCCTCCCGCTCCCGGTCACTGTTCTTCGGCTTTTTAACTGATTCATCCTTTCTACCTCGCCCGCCCGCGTTCTTCGTCGTCGTCGTAGTGGTACATGCATGGTGGACACAATTCTTCGACTTATCCGTGGTCGGCGATCACGCGGTGGTGGCATTGCACGTTCCCGCAATGGCGGGATTGGGTACTGGTTTAGTCGCGTCACGGTTGCGAACGCGGAACTGCGGCACATGAGTTTGGTGGTACCAAAATGGCCTACTCGTGACCGTGAGATTGCTTGGTGGCGGGTTCGCCGAGCGTTCGCCGAGAGGTCCGGGACTACAGCTGACGTTTGTCGTGAATCTAGATCTCGTTGCGCGAGCTCATCCTATGTGATACGTGTACTTTCAGGTCATTCAGAATATGATTCATGCTCTCCTCAAGGGTATATAGTATGAATGACATCTTTCCTCAAAACAAGAGTCATCTGAGGTCTCTGAGTGCTCAACATGCTCTTCTAACGTGCCATGAGAACGGGCATCATCAAAGAACTCCTGGCTGAAGCAAAGCAGCAACGGTCTATTTACCCAGAGTCGACTTCGCCTCGATGTCGGGACGGTCTTGAGACTTATGCCAATGAACGTGGAAGGTGAGTTAGTTCTAGGCATTCCACGAGTGCTTAATTCGCACGGTTGTAAATTGGTTCATCGAAGAGTTTCGAGGCAACAGATTAGTACCAATATTTGTTTTACTGGTCATGGAGTGACTATCAAGATGAGCTGATGATATGCCTTTGATGCGGAAGCAAGCAATCATGCCAGCTTCACCGGGCCGCTCGCGACCGTCGCGGTAGTCTCCCTCGGAGTCTAGTGTATGCCGCGACTTGCCGATGCTGGTCGTTCTTCCAGGAGCGACCATAAAGCCGTTTCGAACATTCATGGTCTCTCGTCGGGGGCCGGGCAGCCAAGCTCGGGCCCATCAGGGCGTTACAGTGACCACATGACCTGCTTCTGCGCCGGGTTGGATTCAGATTGCGGTGGAAGTATCACATTCGCAACGTCGGCGCCTCTTTCCCTCTGCCTTGTAATCTCATGACCTCCGACGCGCTCTATAGCGATGTGGTCTGCATCGGCGCTGGGTTTGCTGGTATCTGCGCCGGCGCGCAGCTTCAGGTCCAGCTAGGCGTCGAGAATTTTACCATCTATGAGCGCGGTTCAACCTTCGGCGGTACCTGGTTTTGGAACCAGTACCCCGGTGCTGCCTGCGACGTCCCTGCTGGTTTGCCTTTGGTCTCATACTTGTTGCATTCCTGACGTCCCTCGCTTTGCCAGTCTTATATTCGCTGTCCTTCGCGCCGAAGTCAGACTGGAGCTCGCTATTCTGCCCATACCCGGAAATCTTTGAGTATCTTCTCGGAGTCGCACGCAAGTACGACCTTGAACGGCGGACCAAGTTTCACACCGAGATCAAGTCAGCACGTTGGGACGAGGAGAAACAGCGATGGCGATTGGTAGCTCGCAACATCAATACAGGCACCGAATTCACCCACGAGTGCAAAGTGTTGATTAGCGGAGCTGGGCAATTCGGTACTCCGCGAACAATGGCGGATCTTGGGGCAGCAAATTGCGAATCGTTCGAAGGACAAGTCATGCACTCGGCTCGTTGGGATCACAGCATCGACCTCCACGGCAAGCGCGTCGTGATAGTCGGGAACGGATGTACGCTCAACAACCCTATCAATGACCCCTATTAGGAGCCTTCGCTGAGCTTTATTCAGGTACAGCGGCACAGATCGTGCCAGCCATTGCCGACCAAGTCGACTCGCTCGTTCAACTATCCCGTAGTCGGCACTGGCTCGTACCAGACGAGCGCCTCGGACACCAGGGCTATACACGTTTTCTCGCGAGAAAGCTGCCCTTCTTTCAAAAATTCTTTCGTCTCTATGTTGCCCTCTATCTTGAGACGCGGTGGCCGCATTTCACAAATTCATTCCTCGGCCAGCTCATGCGCTCTCACTTCCAAAAAGGGGCGACCAAGTATATCTGCAAAGTGGCTCCTAAGGAGTATCACAAGATTCTCATCCCAGACTTTCCTTTCGGGTGCAAGGTGAGTCGCGCCGACCTGCCACCGCACGCCCGCCGCGCGTGTGCGCGAGTCATATCGTATCTAGATGATAATAATGGGCTCACGCCTCCCTGCAGCGCCGCGTGCTCGATGAAAAGGGAATGTATACCGCCGCGCTGCACAAGGCAAACGTCACACTGCACGAGGAAAATATCGTATCCTTCAGCAAGGACGCCGTGCACACGAACCAAGGCAATACATACCCGGCTGATGTCCTGATTTTAGCCACCGGCTTTCAAGCAAATGACGGAGGCCTTTCGCCCAGCACCCTGAGAATCCATGGACGCGCTGGCGTCCCGCTGGACGAGCACTGGCGCAAGGAGTTTGGTGGCCCGGCGGCGTACCAGACTGTGGCCATGAACGGTTTTCCAAACTTTTTCATGCTTTTGGGACCAAATTCGAATTCCGGGCACACATCGGCGATTATGGCAATTGAAAAGTGAGCGCATTTCATCAGCCTGTCACCGTCGCAACTCATAGACTTTTGCGTTTAATCAGCGGTGTGAACCTTGTACTGAAATTGTCCAAGCCCATCCTCAAGGGCCGCAAGACGACCATTGAAGTCTCAGCGGTCGCTGAGCACGCGTACCACGAGAAAGTTCAGGCGAAGTTACAAGATACGGTCTTTAGTGCGGGCTGCGGAGCGGTGAGCGGCCCCTCCTTGCGCGGGTCAATTCGGCATGACTGATTTTCATACGCATGCGCGTCGTTGCAGTGGTACGCGCGTGGTGGGCACAACTCGTCAACTTATCCGTGGTCGCAAATCAGGCTTTGGTGGAACTGCACCTTCCCGCGATGGCAGGACTGGATGCTTGCTTAGCCGTGTGTGAAACGGAACCGCGGAATGAATTGTTGATGGGATCACGAAAAGATTTACTCGTGACGGCAACATCGTTTGGTGGCGGGCTCGCCGAGTGTTTGAGAGGCGCGGGCCGTGTCATCAGGGTATTCATGTTTGACGAGCTCCTCGGTGAGACTTGAAAATTTTCTCTGCACCATCCCCCGCCCCTTGCCCCTCACCGCCGTCGGTGGGACTCCCACGTTAGCCCTAGCGATGGCCCGCAGTCCCTATTGTCCCGTTATGGCGATCCCTATTGTCCCGTCATGCGGGTGAGCGAGAAACAGACGAAACCGGCGATGATATTCGGTGGCTATTCAACAACGAAAGGTAAACTGTTCGGGGCGGCGTCAGCGGCCCAACGTTGGCCAGCAACGCGAGATTGCCGTCGGGTGCGCGCGGGTTCGCGCAATTGTGCTCTTGTAACCTCGGGTGATGGTGTTTATTACCGCCTCGCTCCCGCCACAGCCGCCCGGCCTTGCAGATCACACACACAGGGGAACGCAAAATTTTCGTGAGACTTACGCGGAGACCGCTCGCCGTCCCTGCACCAACCTGTGGTCGGTTTATCGATGCTTCTGAATACGAAAACGTGTTCGCGGCGTGCAGGGTCACCTTCAGAACCACAGCGGTCCAGGACTCGTCGCTGCATCGAGATAATCACAATTTCCTTGAATATTTGCTGCACGAGCTTGATCTGTCTCTGGCCCGGCCCCTCGCCTGATGGTGACACGCGGTGGCTGAGTGCGTGTTGTTGGCCGTAGCATGCTTGGTGTGGCACTGTCCTCGTTGTGATATAAAAATCTGTGGCTCTCGCGGCCCTCCGTTTCTGCAGCCTTCGGTTCACCCTCACGTCTTCTCCGCCGCATTCCCCGCCGGTAGACTTACGACCTTCTCACACGAGCTCACTACGACCCATACTTGATCAACAATGGACGTTATTGCATCGCTCGCCATCTTTGTCGGTGTCACCGTTTCCTCGCGTGTGGAGGAGGAGACACCCGTCTTGCCACCGATGGATGAGGAGAACAAGCAAGGGACGACCGCATACTGCGTCGTCGCCTGAACCGTTCGCCCCTTTTCATGTCCGTTTTTTTGCCTCGTGGCAAATTTTTCACGTAGCTGACGCGTCTCTTGCCTCCCTTAGCTCGCATTTGTTGTTCATAGTCGTACTCTCCCATAATGGTCGCCCATCTCATCACGAAAAAGGCCAACTCAAACTTTGTTCGCCTACCCCCAGACGCGCAAATTCTCAGCGTCATCAACACACAACACTTCGACTTCGCAGTATCTTATTCCGTATCGGTCTCGACAATCACCTTGGCTTTCGCGTTGCATTCTCACCATTCCGCGTCAATAAGTTTATTCTCTCTCTGCGACACCCCCCTCAAGCTCTCGAAAAGCTCTCGAAAAACTGCACATATTACCGCACGATTCTCTGATCCACTGGTGGCGTCCCAATCGACTTGGTCGCCCAAACCGCCGCTCTGCCGGCCCCCACTCTCATTGTCATTCCACACACCAAAACCCAAAAATTATGCACGATCCCCTCACGATTACTGATGTACCTCATTGTTACATACGGTAGATGATCCTGTTCCTTTGGAATGACGACTCCCTCGCATTGACTTGCGAATTGACTTGCATTGACCTTTGTGTGCGGATGCGGTTAAGTGTTCATCTCCGGGCTGACTTGGCAGGTTGGGAGATTTTCGTGGCCAAGTTTGCGGCTCCATATGGTTACCACCGTGAGAGCTGCCAAAATTTTTCGCTCGCTCTATTGTCTTGTCTTCGGGTTCCTCAACTGATGCTACTGATCATCACTGTGCCACCGCTTCGTTCCGAGGCGTGACACGCGCGAAGTAACGGCGCCTAACCGTTGGTTTCCTCTGTTCCATCACTGCACAGTTCGCCGCGCCAGCGCGCCGGTGTCCTGCGCACACTGTATACAGCATCACTTTTTAGCCACAGGTCCGAGGAATTCGCGCGCGCAGGGTTTTTTCCTGTCCGACAGAAGCCATGATGCGGTAAGCTCTATTGACCAGAGACGTCAAGGGAAGCTCCGTCAGCGCCGAAACTCCGCAAGACTCGCCTTGTCACTTCAGAGTCAGTGTGCGAATCACGTACGGCGAGTTTGCCTCCTCTCATCTTACTCCCAGCAAGACAATCCCTGTCGCGACGGAAGCCTCTTCTGTGACCTGCACACCGCATGGTTAGAAACCCAACAATCTCAATTTTCTTACTACAGGTCAGTACAAACATGTTGCATCATACTCTCTTGCTCTTAGCACCCTTTCAGAGTGCCTCGCGTCCCTGACCCGATTGCAGTCAATCAACTAAATTCAGACAACTCGAAGCCAACCACAACAATTTCCCGATTTCAATCGCCAGGTGATCTCGTCTGCCTCGTGTGATCCAGTGTCTGCCTCGTGTAATGCATATTGATCTTGGTCGTCTCAGACCGTGCAAATGCCGGCTCTCTCGGGAAGCTCAGGTAAGGTCGTGGTGCAGGGCAAGGCGCCCGGGCCGTTTTAGACGACTGCGCGTCCGCATAGCCATATCGCTTGCGAGGAATCCGATCTGAACGATCTTATCGGGGTGGGTGACGTCTGTAGGCACGTCGGTGCTGGGCGGATCTATACTATATCGACCGTTTGAAACTCTCTGGTCGCGGCTCACCATTTGGCCCATTCAATTGACCCATTCAATTGGCCCCACTCACGGGCCTGCGTTGCGCCGTATCACGATGATTCTTGCTCGCAGCTAGGTCCAGGCTCTCACGCTGGACATTTCGATTTCCCCCCGCTAACGCGGCAACGTCTACCACGGGTTGTGAAACCAGATATTAACGCCCACCCCCCTCTTCGACTCTGAAGACCTGGGCAGATGGTCTCAGCATCGTATTCTGCGCTGTCGAGACAACCATCATCATGTCCGTTCATGCCGAGACAGCACCACTCTTCTCTGCCGCCCTGCTCCCAAGACTCCGCATACGCAGATTAGCGGACTGGTCGCGTAGTAACCTCAGCAATCGCAAGTCCAATGCTTTCAGATTATAGCGCATCGATCCCGACGAATGTGTGCTGGATTTGTAGGACTTGGCTCGCTAGCTTATCGACGAGTCGGTTCCAACTGTAAGCAGGCTTTGGGAAGGACAACTGCTTGCATGTAGCTACTCACCGCAAGGTCGTCAGACTACTTGTCTCTTGAGGCGCGCAGAGATATAGCCAAGTTCGCTGCATCGTGTCTAGAATGACAAGTCCGCATGGCTTGAGTTCACAGGTATAGTTGAGTTGATTGGACTTGATAAAGCATAAAAGTCGCGTGCATCGTCCAAGAAATATCTACAGAGCTTTAGCAGCGCTATTCGTATTCTGTGCAACTTTTAAGTTCCACCACGATCGCTCTCACTCGTAACGCTGACGGCATAATCGCTGCCGCGGCCAAGCCGCGACGGAATGCGCGGAGCATGCATCGGCGAGAGCGAGTACCGGAGCGAGGGGTTGCTATTTGCGCATTGCGCGTGTTGCCTCAGCATGCGGGTGAACAAGCAGCAGCCTCGTTCTCGGAGACTCACTTCGCGACGAGCGTGGGACCCGCACTGAGCGTTGCAAAGCTGCTGACGAAGAGCGGGTTTCCGGGAGACCTATGGGGGAGAGCGTTGTGAGGGAGACGACGACAAGCTTTGAAGGGCAGATGAACAACCGGCTTACCGCTCGGTGTGGGGTGCCACCATGCGATTGGAACTGGCGCCGCCGAGCGCTCCCACGCCTCGAGTGCCTTGTTGCAGGCTGCGGCTGCGCGAGAGCCCGGACGATCCGGCCTGTGTGAGGTGGATCCCGCTGCTAAAGCGGCGCCGCGCGTCGGAGAGACTTTGGCTGCGGCCGAGCCCAAGACTGCCGCTGCCGCTGCCAAGCGAAAGTGGCGAGACAGACACATCGCCATCTCCTGCAGGCGTGAGGTGGGAGTGCGAGTACCTGCGGCGTGAGGTCGGGAACTCGGGCGAGACGGTCGAGGTAAAGATGCGGATGCCTTGGACAGGCTCGTTCGGCGTACGCGAGCCAGATGCCGACTCCTCCTCGCGCTCGCCTATCGCCTCGAGGTCGCTCAAGCCTTCGAGCCGGGGCGAGGTGAGCGGTATCTGTGCACCAAGCTCGCTGGTGGTATAGATCGGCTCCACCCACGTCTCTTCAACGTCCACGCTTCCGCTAAGCGAATCGTCGTACTCGTCATCGACTGCTGTGTCGTGGTCGACACCGCCAGGAGAGTAACTGAACAAGTCTTCATCGAGAAGAGGATCCTCATCGAGTTCAGGTGGCACACCGAGGGCGCCTTTGAAGCGCTCCCACAGCAGCTCACTGTGAGCAGAGATGCAGTCGCGAGTTGTCTGCGTCCAGGCGCGATCGTCCGATTGCTCACGCGTAGTCTTGGTGAGGTGGTCAGTGAGCCTTTCAGCCGTCCATTTGGCAGGGTCGTCGCTGCCGGAGTCGGTCGGTAGCGACTGGCAGATGAGAGCGAACAGCTGCTTGGTGGGTGGATTGGTGATGAGTGCAGTGACTTCTTTTGGACGATCGAGGAACGGGAGCCAGATCTCAGAAGCGAGGGGTGTGAATGGAGCGGGTTCAAAGCCGTGTTCGTTGGTAGTTGGTCCAGGCGAAACCGCGGGAGTGCTACCAACTGGGTTCTGGGCGAGCTCAAGCAGCTGCTCAGGGGTAAGATTCTTGCGACCCGCGAATGGTACAAGGTTTGAGTTTGAGTATGTGCGCTGCTTTCCCGCTGGACGGCCAATTTCGTGAGTAGTAGGTGCAGCTGGCGGGTTGATTGGCGTGAACGTGGAGAATGCGAAGCTAAGGCGAGGCTTGCCGCCGTTACCGTCAGCGAGCGACGAGCCAGACCCACGACGCGAGCCCCAGCTATTACGCTTGCTAAGCGCAGGGCTCTCTGGAGGCGTCTGTGCGGTTGACGATGCACCTCCCGCGGATGGCACGCGCACGATGGTCAGACGGCTCGTCTGTGCGCGCTCGATCTCGCTTTCCTGCGCTGGATGCAGTCCAAACGGATCCGGTGCACTCACAGACCCTCGACGAGATGAGAGCCGACGCTGCAGCGGTATCCGTGGAGATGATGGTGCACTCATCGCGAGGAAGAAGTTGGGGCCAAAGGTCAAGCTGTGTGACGTACGGCGTTTGGCCATCGATCGAGAGGATCCGCGTAGGCGCCCAACGCTCCGTTGAATGCAGGTCCACTTGCAAAGTCCACAGCTATTCGGACAAAGCAGACCATAGTTTTACAGCATTCTGAATTATGTCTAGGACTGAATATCAAATTTATGTGTGTTCAGTTGCTTTGGGTAGGCTTCTTCAAGTTGTCCCACATTCCGCTATCAAGTATCACATAGACGCTAGCCTGGATGCGCAGAATGCACTTTAAAATAGGACTAGTAACTTTTGTAGCTTTCACTGACGAATTGTGGACAGTCACAAGTTCAACTATGCGTCCGCCGATATTAGTACTTGTACCAACGTTCTCGGCGATTGAATCAGTATGAACCTATGGAAACCCTGTACAGCAGCTGATCATGTATTTAATATGCTTGATAATCATTGGTTTGTCTGTCGAGCCGAAGACAGAGGTCAGACGAGGACGAAGTTGGGCGGAGTTTGCACGCTCAAGAGCCTCCGGAACGGTCTCTTGCGCCAAGTAGATGCAATCAAGCTATAAGAGAGAAATATCTTCCCTATTCGTTGTACAAGGTTATGAACATACAATAGCGCGATCCTGTCACCTGAGCCATATATGTCCTCCCTGTGAGTCTTACTCGATCCGTTTCAACCGTTACAGTATCTAGCCAATATTCTCATCCTCTTCCAAGAGATGTGGCTGGATTCTCATAAACCATTCATAACACGGTGATTCGTCACAATGCCTCGATTCAGTCATCTGCACAGGGTCCTCGCAAGATGAAGCTGCATCGAGGCTTGCGCCGGATACTCGTGCCTCTCTTCCTCTAAAACAGCTTACAACACGTTTGTCGCAATGGAAAAGCCGAGCAATACCCAGACTGCGTCCGCCTCATCTAGCAATCCTTCGCGCCTTATTACGCTTCTCAAGCGCAGGTGGCTCAGCATACTCCTAGTACGCACGCACCTCACCTGACCAGGCCAGATCGCTAATATAATAGTTCAGGTGACTGCGCTCGCCAACGCATGCTTTATGCATAAGCAATACTCCGATGCCGTCAAACGTTCTGTCTATGTGCGCGGCGTCGCTCCAGCACCACCAGACGACTCCTTCGTCCAAATTATTGCCGGTATGGCTTGGATCATCTTGTGAGTTCTGATGAACACAGCGTGTTTCCATGCTAAATATATTGCAGTACGGTCTTTATTGGCATGTGGGATGGCCTGGTGCTTGCGTTCACCTGGTCCGTCTGTTACGGGATATTGCTCAAGATGGTACCTGCTCGGACGCCCGAAAGACTATCCAACGTTCTTATAGTATGTCTGCATGCCGGCTGAATTATTAAATCAGAGCTAACGGCCCTCATAGGGTGTCAATTTCCTCATCTCCTTCGCACTGGGCCTTGCGGTCTATTTGACTATCATATTTTCGCCCGATATAATGCGGAACCGACTTATCCAGCGGGCTGGCGACACTGCTTGTGACAACTATTGGATCCAGACAGCCCTTAAAGGCCGTGTTGGAAAATCCCGCCAGAGCATCGCGACATTCTCTACAATCTTATCTAAGGAGATCTTGTTCTCGTTTCAAAGTACACCATCGCGGCCAGAAGAATTTCTACTGGACCCTCAGTCGATTTCACCAGAAGCTACGAGCCTTCTCCCCGTCCTGCAGAAGGTCACCTTTGAGAACGGCTCGACGCGTATCGCAGGTGGATGTTACGAGGGTCCATGCAATGGCACAGGCAACGTATCCCTCGTCTCGACAGACCTGCTCGCATTCGACATTTCCTTCAACGGAACTACCACCCGAGTCAAGCGTGTGGAGGACAGACCTGATTGGTCTTTTCGCCTGCCATTGCGACCTATTGGATATGTGGTCGAGCCCGGCGGAAGCGTCGTGACAGACAACGTGCAGTTCAGCGCCTTCGGGGTTGCTGAGAAGTGCGAGACACGGCTTTGCATCGCACATGACGCCCGCAAGGCGGACGGGAAGCTTGATACCGAGGTACTAGTGTCCATCCTGTGGCTTCTGCAGCATACGACACGCACGATGAGATGTACATAGGTGGTGCTGTGGCCAGGAAAGTAGGGACAGCGGAGTTCAAGCGGCGTGTAGGAAACTGCCAGATACTCTGATCAGACTAGAGTCGTCAGAACAACGACGACCTACAAAATGAGCATATATGCTAGCCATGCGCGCGACGCGCTAGCTTGAGTTTGGTGGCGTTCTCGGGAGAGGGTGCACAGAGGCGTCGATGTATTCGTGATGTAAAGCCGACGGAGAGCGAGGTTACTCTGCATGCATATTTAGCTTCGTGCACGACGGTAAGCCGGACCACTATGTCTCACTTAGTATATCTCGTCACAATGTCCATAGACGAACACCCGGTTTTGCCTCTACCCTCAATGTCGTATGCTGGAACGAGTGCTGCATCCCGTGCGGATGCCTATGTTCGTTGCCCCTGAAGAGGTAGTGCATTCTCAGTGGGCTTGGAACACGACACCTGTCCTCGAGTGATCTTTGCACGAGCACTTGATGGGACATGGCAAGCAATGTGGAGGACGATTTGTGCACGCACTACAGGCTTGATATCGTGCTCTGAAGCCAGGAGGCTTGGTTAGCGTAGGGTCTATTTGCCGCATATACGAGCGACGAGCGCGGAGCCACCTTCCACCCGCAAGCGCGAAGACCGCGCATTAGGTTACGACATGGGCAGAGTGGGCAGAGTTCTGCGGGCATGTCAGGCAGAAAGAGCGGTATGTGTGCAGGGTTAGACAGACGGGAGGCAACCCATCGGCGGCGTTGAACCAATTCTAGATGAGATAGGAGAAGATGAAGAAACTGTACAACGTTTGTCGTATGCATAGTCCAGTTGTTGCTGACCTCGCGGGGAGCAGAGGAGCGATGGTTCGGGTATTCGCCGAACTAATCTATTCGCGAGCGTCGTGGGGGCAAATCACAAAATCCATTCCTGTGATGATGTGCCATGGGTTCATGTCGATCCACCCTACGTCGGCCCAGTACATGTGAGCGCCGCCGCCGTTTGCTTCTGCAAAATCCAGTAAGCCGGAACGAGCACATCGGGATCTACAATGCCAGGCTATCGTTCTACGGCCTTGGCCACGTAAAGTTTCATTGACTCGCAATAGCTCGGGCGCTGTATCGTCGTGAGCATCACCGGCTCACCCAGCATCCCGACATTTGTAACTTCATGCAGTAACACTGATGGGTGGCTCCCGAACGACCAATCTTTGTACTTGTTTCTTAGGTGTGTAGTGATCGTGCTCCTGTTCGCCGAAAACGTGGTCTCAAAGTACAGCCCATCGTACGGCCAGAGGTACCCCGACAATTCGCAGTTAGCTGTTGCATCGTTGTAGCAGGTCCCAGTAAACCTGTTTGTCGTCGCATCGATGGTGAAATACTGGAGAGATGCTAGAACGCTTGGACTTGTCCAGAGAAACAAAGTTGAAGTCGGCTGGAGAGGGACCCGGGATCGAGAAGGTGAACAGCTGTTCGCCAGTGTCAACGAGTGAGAGCTTGGCACTACTGGAACCTCCAGGGTTGCCAAAAGATGTGCCCTGTGAGCTCAATTTGAAGCCAATATCCGTTGCACGCGCGGGGGTAAAAGGCATATCCAAGAGGTATTGCGAGGTAGAAACCGCTGGCTGCGAAGAAGCTAACGATTACGATTCAAATCGTGGAAAGGAGGATCCACCATATGAACTAGGCAGCAGCGATATCAGATAGTGCACAAATAGCAGCTCTGAATGACAGGCGACGGACCGCCGTGCAGCCATGCAGCTGCCAGTGCTTGGTGGCTTGCCTGATCTTGCCGACGAGGATTGACGCGTCGATGCCTCCTGTAACCAATCCCACTGGTACGTTGTTGATTACATCCTCAAGACTTGATAGTGGCGAGAACCCACAAGATGATCATAAACGCCATCCACGTGGCCGATGCATGCCAAGAAGCGTTTGGAGCCGTCCTCGGGAGGGGGTGTATTTCGGCAAAAACATAACCATATGCAAACCCAGCGCAAGTCTCATGAAGCACGACGAGCCCCTACAGACCAAAGTGAGGAGACCATGTTAGCATTATAGGGTTTGAGCTGAATGATGCACTTGCGACTATCCATCATTTGTAGTGCTGCCAGAAGGATCTCCGGCGACCGCCAGTTATCACGCGATCAACATGTATCTGAGGGAGACGCAGTTCATGTCTACGTCTCGGTCGCGGAAGGCGGCGGGGTTGGGTTCTCCTCCCCCAGGTTCAGCGTATAGCATAGGGTTTTTCACCATCGTGCGAGTGCTCGCCTATAAGTTGCGATCTCGTTTAAAGAGCCATTGACTGGTTCAATGAATGGATGACTAGCAATGGTCAAGGGCACCGCTCTCCAGACCCAACTGCGTTTTGCTAAGCACTGCGAGGCAATCATATAAGCGCCACAGGTGGCGCGCCGGCAGTTGGGCAGTGGCATGCCGAAGGACAAGACAGGGCGAGCGGAGAAATCGCGTTGCAAATGAGAAAACCTGGTTTGACATGGACGGCTTCCGGACCTCATTGTAAGAGTCAAGACGAGAAATACGTATACAGAAAGCTGGCATGAGAATGGGCGCTGTTGCATTACCGATCGGTCGCTTATCTCTATCAGGAACTCGAGGAAATCCGAAGGTAAATTCCAAGAAAAGATCCAAGCCTGGGACCAGTATCAAATAAACTTGGGCAACAAAGGACGGAGTATACTGCGTCGCAGATTCACGGCAAAGCCATGCTAAACACCGCAGCTTCCGTTTCAGTTGACGGCAAAGCGATATGTCTCAGCTTGTCAACGTTTTCAAGGGGCAGACCAAATCCATCGGAGCGGCATCAAGGATAAGCAACTAGGTCATGATTGGAACATTAAGGGATAACAAAGGCAACATAATGAGGGTCAGGCTGAACAAAGCCCGAAGTTGAAAGAGGACGAGTACATGCAAATTACAAGGAAGAAGCGGTAGGGCAGACAATCTGCGGAGACTTTATTCGTTTCACGAGCGTATGAGAATGTGACTAAGTTTAAAGAAGGGGATAGCGTTGGGAGAAGAAGAACAGGAGCTACCCTTGGATTAGAGCTTTGGCCGACCGTTTGCCCAAGCACCGATTGCAGGCTGGTTCTGCTTGAGCGTGACTCGAACGGTGTCTTGAGCGGCGTGAGAGGTGTTAGCTGGGTTAGGCTGATGCCAGTCATTCACAGTCGCTGAGTTCTCGACCGTCTTCTTGCCCCATGCGCTCATGTTTGGTTGCGCCTGTTTGGCGCTCGCTTTGGTTGGGATAAGGTTGCCCGTGGCCTTAGCCTTCCCCTTGCCTTTCTTCACCATCGTCCATTCGGCAGATGGAGCAGGCGACTGGAAGAGCGGGGTCTCGGTGGGCGTGAAGAGACCGTGCTCGTTGCGGCTCGGCGGTGCAACGCGGGCGGCGACACTCAAAGGTTGCGAGGCCTGCTTGAAGGTGTTCGCGGGCGAGACCTCCTTCGCCGGACGGTGACTACCTTCGGACGATATAAACGAGGTGACGCTCGACGCCATGTGGGAATCGACGTCGCTCGAAGAGTACTCTGAGAGGCTGCTGGACACCTGCGACATGGCGCGATCAGTCGATACGGAGTGTTCTACACAAGCCATAGTCTAAGTAAGAAAATCATGCGACAGCCCAGCGATGGATCTAACTCACCTCTGTCATAGGTTGGGCCGCCCATAAAGACGTCGCGGTGCTTGAGGAGGTCCTGGCGCTGATTCTTCTTGCCATTGGGCTTGCGCTTCGCGTACGCGCAGATGCCATGACTGCAGCCTTCTTGATGAACCGGGCAAAGCCAGTTGGAGCGTGCACCAGCACCGCCAGAATATCCTCCATTGTTTTTGCCTAAATCGGGATTCATGGCATCTGCAACAAAAACTTTCAGCGGCTAACTCAACTCTGACGAGCAATGACCAGTCGTACAGATCTGATCCTCCCCGGAGAAATGGTGGATGCTAAAGTGCGAGGCGGCATTGCCTCTGCTGAAATCAGGGCCCTCGTTCGCTTTTCCACTAACATCGGGCTTTGGAGGTGGTGGTGGATAGCACTTCGCGGACATGTCGACGATCTGAGGAGCAACGTAGTGGTCGCCCGCCTCCTCGTCATTGTCGTTGAAGTTGAGACATGGATTAAAGTTCGAGCTGAGGCACTCTTCCCCTTCCAAAGTAGTGAAGTACTGGCTGATATCGGAGACGCTCGAGCGGGCAGGAGTGACAACAGCGGCTGCAGGACTTGAATGCATCTTGCTTTGGTTGTACTTGAGCGCCTTGGCCCAGCCGGTGGGGTTCATGGACGTTGACAATGCAATGGACTTGCTGAGCAGCGGATGGCTATGCGAGGGTGAGGCAAATCCAGATTGAGCAGCTGCGACGAGAAAAGTGACATGCATTGAGCGTCATATATCGGTAATGGTCGCCCGACTCACTCGATTCAGAACGCGAATGAGCAACAGTGCCAGTGCGAGAAGTCTTGAGAGAATCATCGCCCGCCAGGCCGAAGAGAGCCTTAGGAATATTGCGGCATAGACAGAGAACAGTGATGTCGTCGGTCCGAACGTCGCACCAAGTCGACGCCGGGTATGGGTCGTTCAAGCGTGCTACGGTATTCTCAGCATCGCGACCAGAGAACCACTGATTAGAGACTAAAAATAAGCTTCGAATGATTTAAGACAAGCCAAATTCTTACCCGGTCCTCGATTTCGACGCGCTTCCATCCTACAGAAATCGCTCCAGTCAGTCGGAAAGGAATAATTCGGAGGAAAGAAGAGCAACATACCATCTTTCTCGATGGCCCGCGAGGTGTTGTAGAAGCAGAAGAAGATGCGTGAGATCCTGCCTCGTTCTTCGTTGTCAGGTCGGTTCATGAAGTTAGCCCAACGGTGCTCGCCCAAGAGGCGTTCAGGTTGATCATAGCGGTTAGAGACCTCGATAATAACGTTATTCAGAGCCTATTGGGAAGCGGATGTCTGTTAAGCAAGGATAGTGAGAGAACTAGGGGACGCGTACCTTTGGTCTGTAGTAGAGGCCGAGCAGAAGCGAGTCGTCGCCAAGAATATGTGCGATCCAGTTGACGAACTCAATGCGGTCCTGCAAGGGGGACTCATGAGTATAGCCCGGTGGACAAGAAGTATCAGAACTTACAAGCTTGTGGTCCATCTGAGCATGGATAGGAAACGGGTACACGACGGTGAAGTACTTGGGAAGGTCACGTTCATCCGGGGGAGGGGTCGCAGCACGTTTCGGCATCTTGAGTAAGCGAATGCAGCAGACGAGCAGACGAGTACAGACGCAGGTAGCGCAGTAGTAGGAGGCAGACTTGTGGAAATAGCCGACGTGTGGTTTTCTGGACTTACGAAAGGCTGATGCGCGCCACAACCGCTATTGTGATCGCGTAAGGCGACTCGGTCTGTATTAGCGATATTTGAGTGGACGCGCATATCAATACAATATTATAGTGATAGGTGATATAGTGCGCATGCTGAGCAGCGCTCGCACGATGCGCGTGTGTGGTCGGTAGGAGGCAAAGTGGAGTTTTCACGCTGCCGGCCGATTCCGAGCCTCGCACCCTCCTGTACTAAACCCCTTCGATTCTAAAGCAAAGTTGGAACCCACGTATTGAAGTTTAAATCCGAAGAATTCGGACTACTACATATTGTCATCAGCGGTCTTCATCCACAACAAGTTTGCTCTGCATGGAGAGTAAAACGACTGCCTCACCGAGTCACCGTAGCCTAATTTACTCGAGTGTTTGGACACTCTGCTTAGATTGAACCCTGTTACCTGATTAATCCTACGCGGAGCCCGATTGAGGCGATAGGAGTCTGCATCGGCAGTGCTGGTCACAATAGTACACATCTGCAACTCTGCACCGCAAGTTTACAGCCATTTAGCTCGATTGTAGCATGTGTCATACACACACCTCACTAACAGTACACGATTTCATTTTGTGCCTCCCACGCATAGCCAGCGATTCTTCCAGCGCGTTGTGCACAGTTCACCCTGTCTCAGATGCAGGTGACACCTGGAGCACCGCTCCAACTTGAAATAACTCAACGCCACACCGTGCAGACCAAAACACCTGAAGCGCCGCCCCGGGTGGCTCAACGCCACTCCGTTTAGACCAAATGGTTGACTACCCATACTGGTTCCAACTTATTCATCAAGGTTCGTTGATGACGGACCTTGACGGTGGCCGACGCGGAACGGGAGAATCATGCCCTACCCAGATTGCACAATAGCGGCCTCGGGAACTATACCGCTCGAAGCCTCGTGGCGCTCGCGGCACGGCTGATCTCAGTTGTGCTGTTGGACTGCCAGATAGCAAGCACAGGTGCTTGTGCCGCAGGAGTAGGGGGTTATATAGGGTGGTGATGGTGCGACACCCTTCGCGAGGTTCCCACCACTTTCTCCTTCTCATTCCCATTTGTCCCTCGCGCCACCGATTACGGGTGTGCACTGCATCACTTGCATAACGCCTTACGAGAGAAGCCTTCAAGACCACCGTTCCCATCTACGACTCCACCAATCGACAGCTCTAGCAATGGACGTTTTGGCCAATCTTCTTTCCGTTTTCGGCGGCGCGCAGGACTCACTGGTGGAGGACTTTGCTGTCATGATGGATCCTGAGACGGGCATCCAGAGCATCCCATGCGACGAAGAGGCCGCCAGGACCAAGGCTACAGCATACTGCGTCGTCGCTTGAGTAAAGTGCGTCACCATTTGTGCCCCGTGAATAGTCCGCAACTGATCCACAACATAGGCAACGACCATCGGATGTGCTGCAGCCGCTGTCAGTCACGACGAGCCGACTCCAGCTTTAACTTTGCCATCCTCTTCAGGGCGCGCCACCCAACCATCGCGCCGCACTCTTCCTCGCAACCCTGAACCACTCTTCGACTTCGACTTACTGCCCGCCAATGCAGGCCTTTTTCTGCAACCCCATCATGTCTGCTTGGACATCGGACTCTGTTTCCCGCGCGAGAGCGACCGCGCCAAATATGTCGCTCGATTCCACTCTCTTTGTCCTACGCGCCTTGCGCTACGCCTTGTCAAGATTGAGCATGCTTCTACCTGGCTAGTACAGTAGTTGAGCACAAGCAATGACCACCAGTTTGAACGCTGGAAGCTGCTCCAACGGGCGATATGAGCCATGACTTGAGATAGACAGGTTAGCTAGAAAACCAGGCATCTGAGCACGAGTTGGTACATCGGTTTGTGACGCTGCAGGCAGTTGATCACAGTGAAGATGCGCCAGGTAAAAGAGCACGAGACGCGCCTCGGCGACAACCGAAGAGCAGTTCACGGGTTGCCAACCGCTCAGCGACTGCCTGCTCGATTCGGCCAGTTTGCAGGTGGGCCGCGTCTTCTGAAGAATGCATGCTCCGTTGCTCAGCCTTATTCCATAGCGTACCCACTTGAGAACGCCTTCGTACGACTGCAGCGGTGCTTTTCAATCGCGTCGACACCCTGCTGACTTGGTTCAATAGCCACTATGTCGTTGGGATGGCTGGATACGCCTCAGCGGGTGTTCTCGTCCATATACGATCAATTCACGGCGAAACCTCCTCAACTCGAGCCGTACGCGACGGTCCCCCTGGACATCACTCGTTAGCCACATGCCTTGGTTGCTTGTGCACAAGTTCACTCTGCCTTAGCCCACTATAACAACCAAGGTGCCAGCATCGATGGCCGTGGACCTGCCAACTTTGATGGCCGCGGCGGAAAGCTGCCGGCGCTGCTGCTTCCAACCCACAAGTTTGATGTGGGCGGCATTCATGTGAGCGTCGGACTCCCGTCACAGTCACCCGCCAATGATAACCCTGGCCTTGCTAAGTTCCATCTGCCAGAAGAGTGGGGCCACGGGCACGATAATGTGATTGCTCATGGTCAAGTAGTGGAGCTGCCCGTGCTTGCCAGCATCAACGCCTTCCATATTCTTTACGCTGGAGACTGGATTGACGGTATGTTGCTATTTCTAATTATCACGATTACTGCTCACTGCACATCTGCCCAGGTGAATCCAGGGACAGGTTCACGTTGACCTTTGAAGATGACACCAAAGAGAGGTTGAGAGTAAGCCTGCGCATCAAGTCTGGCGCTCCGCTTGACGTTGTTACCTCTCAGTCTCGTCGAAGAATTGGTGGACCCTTCATTGGCTCAACGTCGGCGCCATCAGGATGTACGGATGCTAATTCTCGTGTCTTAACCATTACTCATGGACATGCAGTCCGTATCACTGGGAAGGTCAAGGCATTAATCACAACTCGACGCAACTACACGTCTGGTCCACTCCCATCCGCTCGGACACCCGTCTCCGTTCGATCACGTTCCCTCCCTCCGGCTACTCCTGGAACCGCGTGCACGTCTTCGGTCTTTCGGTCACCCCATCCCTATTGTCGCCCGAGCCGGACGCGGACAAACCGGTATTGGTCGTCCGCCAGACGCGTTTCACGACTAAGCGCAGCGAGGACGGGTACCAGATCGTCGAGGTTAGCCTGGCGAACCTCCTCCCTGCGGGCGACGACGGCTGGTTGTTCTCGACGAGGAAGGTGACGATTAATTCGCCTGTTGTGACGACCATCAAGGCGGGCGTCGTGCACCGGCTCATGGCCTCGGACGAGGTGCGCGTCGAGGTGCTCGTGGCGCCGAAGAGAGGTATCAAGCCTGGCACGACTGGGCCAGCGACTATCGAGCTGCGCGACAAGAACGACAAGCTCATCGAAATCTCCAAAGGCTGGACTGCCAGGGTACCGGACGCGAAGTGGGGTAAGGACCTTCAGAGTCTTGAGCGACACGAAGCACCGAATTGGGTCAGTCATTGAGTCTGTATCTTATCGTAGCACTGACTGAATCCATGCGCAGTGGTCGGACGCGAAGTTTGGCATCTTGTATGTTCAACAAGAATGCTCCTGCTCGATTTCTAACGCCCACCAGCATTCACTGGGGGCCATTTAGCGTCCCAGCATGGGCTCCTCCGGGCTGGTATGCCGAGTGGTATTCGTAAGTTTTAGAGTCTTTGTCAAGATGATCTTGGGTGCGCCAGCTGACTGTCACTTCAGATGGTACATGCGCAACCCAGCAGAACCAAGAAACGGTTTCTGGTCGCACCATCTGAAGACATATGGAAAGGTAAAGATGGGCACTCTCGAACCCTTAAACTACACTCTGAACCGAATTTTAGGAAGTTCTTTATGAAGACTTCATCCCAGAGTTCACGGCTGCTAAATTCAACGCGAGTGCATGGGTTGAACTCTTCGAAAACGCCGGAGCCAAGGTATGCCTCTGTAATCTGAGCGCAAGATGGGATACTGAAGCTTCTTTAGTACTTCGTCCTGACAACAGTGAGCCTGGTGGCGTCTAATGCCACTTGACTAATGTTGCTCACGCTGCCTCTAGAAACACCATGATGGCTTCGCGCTGTTCAATACGCATGAGTCCTCACACCGCAACTCGCTCCGCTACGGCCCCAAGCGCGATCTTTTGCGTGAGCTCTTCGACGCGGCTGAGAAGGAACGCCCGAGCCTGCATCGTGGCACGTATTTCAGCATGCCCGAGTGGTTCCACCCCGACTACGCCAAGTATGGCTTTGGTGTGTGGCCCGGCCATCCCGCGCGCCATGCATACGACCCCGACAAGTTCGAGCCTTACACGGGCTATGTTCACGTCAAGGATTATCTACGCGATGTGCAGCTCCGTCAGATGGAAATTCTGAGCAAGGAGTACAATACGGAGATCATGGTGCGTCTTCCCGACCGCAACCCTATGTTTTAGGCTCACCAAGAGCCGTGAACAGTGGTGTGATATCGGTGGACCGACACTTGGTATATTCGTGCATCATGTGACTTTGAGCAAGATCTCATCTCCGTAATAGGCTTCGAGTTTGCGGAACAGTTCTTCAACCAGGCTCAAGAGGAAGGTCGTGAAGTCACCATGGACAACCGTGCGTCTTAACGCTTGACAGTATCGTTAGTACGAACTGACAATACAATCTCAGGTTGCAGTGCCGTTCCCGACTTCGACACGCCAGAGTACACGCGTTTCTCGTCCGTTCAGGCTCATCATTGGGAAACGAGCGAGGGCATCGAGTGCGCTGCCTTTTTCATACGTTATGCATCGGCCTCATTTATCTGCTCGTAGCCCATTCTCATATGGCCTGAACCGTCAGACCAAAGCAGAGGACTACCGCTCCGTGAAGACGATCATACACTCACTAGTCGACATTGCGAGCAAAAACGGCAATTAGTAAGTCGCGCGAGGAACAATCCTTGATGCAGATCCTCACACGAATCCGGGCAGCCTTCTTAACGTTGGCCCGACTGGTGAAGGCGAGATCATTGCACCCATGGTCGAGCGTCTACTTGAAGTTGGTCAATGGCTGAAGCACTCTGGGGAGTGCGTATACAAGACGGTTCGTATTCTTCGTGATTGATGCGCTCGTCTCCCCGCTGACGAACCCTGGGCTTCCGTTCGTTAGAAGTACTATTCGCGTGGTGCCGAAGCTGGTACGGTGCGCTTCTTGACCACACCAGAGACATTCTGTATCGTCGCGTTTGAACGACCGAGCGACGACGAACTCGTCATTCCGCGCCAACTGCCGATCCTAGAAGGCGACAAGATCGAGCTTCTTGGTGCGTCTGCTCCGTCGAAGGGCGAGCAGGGTCACACTGTTTCCTGGCGCACCGACGGCAAAAACACCATCATTACGGCACCCAAGGCACAGTGGGACGCTGTTAAGCATGCTTGGGCGTTTAGGGTTACGTATCATCCTCGGTGATGACTCACTAGCCACGAATACTAGTGGACCCTCTAGGGTCTGCTATGAAATGTACTTGTAGCTGATGACCAACGCAAACAGACAATTTTTTCCTGCCGGGGCCTTACCCAGTTGATGAAGGTCCGGAGGGTCCGCTGAGCACCCTGAATTCCGCCCTGCGCTTCTCTCGATAGCAACGCACGGTATATTACCTGGACCGTCAAAAACCTATAAGAGGGCTGCCTTGTGCTCTTCTTTCGCGCGTCACGCGACCGCGTCCTTGCCTGCTATGTCATCCAAGCCTATTGCAGAGGGTGTGGAGCAGAATACAAACCTCGTGTGAGTCCTCCGCGGAGAGCGTGCGAAGGAGACACTGCTTACTCTGATTTACTGCAGCACCGTCGCGTTACCTCAAGACAAACAGCCTGGACCAACGGCCCGGCCATCACAACCACCATCTGTCCGGTTCGTGCACTAATCGGGTCTTCGGCCTCAAATTAGACATGTCTTTTCCAGGTCGAGTGAACAAGCTCCCGAAAACTTGCCTTTTGGTTGGGCATATTGCGTTCATCCAAACGGCCTCCCCTACTATCGAGATGTCGCGCGACGGATCACCACCAGCATTCACCCGCCGCACTTTGTACACAACGACATTGAGCATAGAAAGGACCTCGAATACATTATCAACAATGGGGCTGCGAACAAATGGGAACTTGTCGCTTTTGTCACCTGCAGGCGAGATGAGGCTTGCACAACTGCGTGTCGTATACGGTACTGCGTCATCGATCATGAATCATATCGTATGCTCAGTACTGATGACGCGAAAAAGAAGCTAGAAGAACGTCAGACATCTGGCCTGCAGCTCGATGACCTCGGCGGTGAGTGCAACTCGCCTATTGGAACGAGCGCTCATTACCATACTATAGATGAGCGGCAGGTCGAAGTCGAACCCGTGCTGATCGAAACTGAAAGGCGTGAGATGTTGCGACTTATCCTTTTTGTTGGTACTCACAGTTGTCGAAGGTTTGGTTCAGCTTGAGCGATATTGGGCACACGTCGCTCAGTACCCGGATATCACTACACCGCTTCACAACGATGACGTTACGCAAGCATATGAAACCTTGATGTATTGCTATGCAGACAGGAGCTTGTTCAAGCGATCCAATGCAATATGGTCACTTGAGGGAACCAAAGAGCTTCTCGCGATTCATGACAAGCTTAGAGGTACTATCTCTCGGTCCTTTACTCCGAATCGTCTATTAACAATCGTGCTTCAGATACTCGAGGCCCTTTATGGACTTGGTTCATAGCATCAGTACTTCGAGCATCCAGTGCGCGAGTGTTGATGGCTTTTTGCCCTATCACTGCTAGACTGACCGGTTCCTCGTCAGTAAACGATCGGATATGGTCGCGGTGGGGTGACCCCACGGCCGCTAATGTGCTGCGCGAACGGGAACACGATGACTCTATCGATATCGCGCCGACAGAGCGCCATCTACGGAGTATAACGGGTCCAGCCGCCGCTTTACTTTATTATCTGGGTGGATTCCTGTTTTTGGGCGTGCCAAAGTCGTACCTCCGGCGCATCGCTGCTGTCTACCGAACAGAGGGTGTGAACACTGTGAGATGGAGGGCGTTTATCTCCTCACTCGTTTCCGAGTGGAGGGACAGTAATCTTCTGGTAAGCTGCATTCACGCGTCATGCTGCATTCATTGAGCGTTTGCGGTATAGGGAACAGTATTGATCGCGTATGAAACATGGTCTTCCTCTTGCGCTCTCACTCATCTACAATATAGGGCAACAGTCTCAATCTTAGCCGCACCAGGCATATCAGACGTACCACGCACGCTCAGCCTGATCTCGATTCTATTTGCCATCGCTTGCGTCCTCCTTGGCGTTTTCTTCTTATGGTTTCATCAACCTTATTCTCGGTCAGCAGGGGATTTAGGAGTACGTGACTCTGTTCGGTGCTCGACGTTCAAATCTGACGACACCCGTGTAGCTTCGGTACTTTCAAAATGCTGGCGGAACTCGTGCGACACTATCGCTAGCTTTTGCACTTTCCACTCCAGTGGTGCTATTAGCATGGAGCTTCATTTGCTTCATCGTGGCCATCGCCTCATATGCTATAGGACCATTCGAGGACACAGCCCAAACGCCGTCCTCGACTTCCTGGGTGTGGATGCCCGTCGCGAGTTTCCTTTTCGTTACACTGTTAATATGCCTAATCGCTTGGGCCTCCCTACCTCACAACTTCGCGATAAGGTCAGAGGCGAAAGGCATCGCTTCAGAGGAAGTGGATTGCCCATGTTGCGATACTCCTCCACCGGAGGACCGTAACCTGGGGTCACGGATACGCAAAATCTTTCGGGCGACAGTGCGTGGCCATCCTAATATGGACGATCAACCCTCCGCGACCGGCTCGACTGGGCCAAGAGCAGATGCTGAGAACGGAAATTCTGCTAAGCTGTCAAGCGACAAGCCCTCGAACATACTTTTAGACGATCATGCAAGTCCTCCAAAAGTAGCTCCTCCCAACAATCCCCCTTTGCAGCTGGAACGTGAAGAAGGGCATATACATCCCGAGTTTCCCCATCGAACACCTCCAATGCAACCTATTCCAGACAACATGATCTGGCATCGGCCCCGTGCTTCGCCAGAACACCGCGGTAGCCATAACACGCCTACGATTGTCGCCCGAGCTGCAACTCCACAGCCGCCCGAGCTCAGCAACCATGGGATGCAGACCTTAGGATATGGGCTCAGTTCCTCATATCCTGGTGCAGATTCGGGTCGGCGGTGGAGTTTGGGGAATCAAGAACGCGCACATATTGGGTTGCACCAGGTACTACAGCCCTTACATCCTCAGGCTTCTTTTCGACCACATGAATCACCGCAGCAGATTCCTGGTTTAGTCGCTGATCCTGGTGCGCCTCCGCCAGCTTTCTTGCAAGCTCAGTACGGTCCTGGCCGTGGTGTCCTTCAAGAAGGTATGCAACATGAAGTCGGCCACACGCACAGATATACTTCCGACACAATCGACGATGACTCCGTTGCTGCAATAACGTACTCCGCTCCAGCGTCCCTAGCGGCATCGCGCATGCTGCCTGCAGGGGTGACACACCCGCTAGATCCTCAGATGCAACCACGAGACATCGCTCTCGAAGCGCTGATAACGACCGTTTACCACGGACTTCTTGCCTATCGCAATCAGTCGAGTGCGATCCAAAGCTGAACGCACAGTTCATAATACATCATATTTCTCATCTCAAACGTTACAACAGCTGCAAACGACAATAGTTCGGTACAGACAGAATCAAGATGGAAGACAAGTCACCTCGAGGCTCGAACATGTATCTTCTGGCCTGCTTTGGGTGCCCAAGGTGCCTCAATACTCAGCACATTGAGGCAGCGACATGCTCAGGGCGCAGCAAGGACGGTTTGCATGAATTGATCGTAGTTGAGCTGGATGTTGCCAGAGCGCTGGCTGTCTAGGCGTTGGAAGCTCTCCGTGAGCTGCTTGATGACTACGCAGCAGCGCACGAAGCGGTCGAATGTGATACCGGGAGGAGGGCCATAGCTGCCAGGCACAGGAGCTGAGGCTTTGACAAGGTCTTCGCGTCAGCAACAGATGATGAGATGCGAGTCAGGAGTGTAAGTATGAGAGGTTCGATAGCACAACCGGCCAACGAAGGGAGTTCGAAGTCATGGATGTAATGTAAATCAAATTAGATGAGTGGAAGGAGGGAGGGCCGAGCAGAGAAGAAAATATTTACTTACCGTACTTGCGCTCGACAAGGTGCAAGGCTTGCGGTGAGAGGTTGAATCCAAACTGGCCGAGAGCGTTGTGCAACTCGCGGCCATCAATTGAACCACTCCTATCTGCGTCAAAGTGGCGGAACACACTGGAAAACGGGAGTCAGCCTAACAACACGGCGACAAGGACAATGTTTTACTTTTGCCAATCCTTGATGTAGCGCCACAGCCCAGCAAACTCTGCAGAGCCCATGAGCTTCTTTCAAAAGTCCGAGACAAACGCACCGCTAAATCCAATTGTTCCAGAACGATCGGTATCAAAAATGGTCATGAGCAGCTTCACAGTGTCCTACGAGACGCGAAGATATGAGTTTGGTCATCCGAATGAGCATTCGTCCCACGAACCAAGTCAAACGCTGCGTGACAGTTAGCGATCGTTCAATGCGGTTATGAATGTGAGACTTACGCGACCAATCGCCGTTAACAAGAGCCTGTTGAAGCTCAGGAGCCGAGATGTGTCCGCTACGGTCGATGTCGACTGCGCTGAACCAGGCCCAGAGTCTGGGAGAGCCTCGTTTGTTCAGCGGTTCGGCAGAATGAAGGCTGCTCATACTGTGGGTCCGCGCCTTGCGGAGGGCGCTCGCGGGCGGAGCAGCAAAGCCGCCACCCGCGCCACCCGCAGCAGGCGCACGTTGGTATTGCTGGCCGCCGTATTGGCCGCCATACTGCTGCTGCTGCTGGCCGCCATATTGCTGGCCGCCGTACTGCTACTGACCAGAATTTATCGGGGATAGTATAGCGTTGAGATCATTGCACAGGGTGGCGAGGTTGCGCGCAGCGTTGTGAAAAGTTCCAGGTCGTGTGCGATGTCGGTGGATTCCAATGAGATCACCAGGGCGCAGGATAGCACCAAGACATGACGTCTCAGTCAGCTTTGCAGAGCTTCGACCTACAGAAGGCTACTTGCCTGGGGGTTGCCGTAGCTCATGATTGTGAGATGTGGGAAAGACGAGGAGGTGATGGCTCTGGCGTTGAAAGCAAGAGCTTAAGAGACGGGAACAAACGCGGATGATGTTGCGCCAGTGCTGTTTTAGTCCGACCTGCACAGCCCACCGGCAGCGCTCCAATAATCCCGCCAAGCTCCGGATTATAACAGACTTGCCAGTGGGAGGCGGTGACAGTGGGATTGAGTGCAAACGCGTCCGCGAGCCTACTAGGCTGGGATCTGAGTTCGGACGTTTATCTTTCACCACAACATTCTCGTAGGTGAGCGTTCAACAATTCAGGATCAGACATCAACTCCTGATTTGCCACCTTCCTGTCAAATCACAACTTGACGCGGCCCCTCGATCAGGTTGCATCAGTGCACAGGAATATACTCTCTGATGCACCAACTGACACAGTACCGAAGGTCACATCTAGGATCGGAAGTTCCAATTCAAGCGTTGTAAGAACGACCGGCAAGAGAAGGCCGCAGTTATAGAGTATCATTAGATTACATAACTGATTGATGCTTCAAGGCCAATATAGGCTAGACGCAGTTGTTCCGAACAATCGAATGGTCCAAATTGGTGAATAGACTGCACCTGCTCCGTTACAACCAAGCCTTCTTTTGTACACGTGACGGCGTTTATGCCTGCTTTATGCGCATGGGTCGAGAGTACTCGTATTGCGCAGACACCGGCCTGATCCTTGCAGGTACAACTTTGCCTTCACAGCAAGTAGAAGGGTCAGTAAATAAGGCATGTCGAAGTAAACGGCAAGCAGTGCATACCTCCGTTCCTCTGCCAAGTTGAGAGTGCACGATCGCAGCTTCCACAAATGTGCTCTACGTCTTTGCACGAGTCCATGAAGTACGGCACACACCACATACAGAGGAAGATGCCAAAAACCACAGACATCATCCTGTTGTACGACACACTCAGTAAGCAAGATCTCGATGCTTGGAATTGAGTGCATACATCGTATAGTCGCCTGACAAGGCCTGCGTCTTTGTCTGCTGTATGGCCCCACAGAACGGACAGGCAAACGTCTGCCTCAGTCATCAGTTTACTGCCCACCTGCAAAATGAGCTTATACGTACGGACGGGTCTTTGCCCACGCTCAGATATGGGGGCTGGGCCTGCGAGTAAGCCTGCGCGGGCATCCCAAGGCCGATCTGTTCCTGCTGGACGGGCATCATGTTCTGCTGTGGCGCTGGTATGTGCACGGTGAGAGGTGGCCGTGGGCGAGCTAGTGCCGCGTCTGACGCAGGGAACGCCATCTCGCCCTGTCCGTCAGCGGTCGACATTGTAGTTGAGCCTGTGACATGCCCCAGCATCGTGGGGGCGGCAGAACTCGACGCGACGGTCCCATGATCGGCGTCACTGTGGACGTCAGACATGGAGATCGCATCGGATCGTGCTTCATGTCGCAGCTTGCCAGACAGTGAAGGGTGTGGCATGTACTGGTCGCGTTGATACATCGGGAGTGCCTCTCCGTCATGGTCCTGCTCGTCGGCGTCCACGAGAACTAATCGACGGGAAGATGAAGCCATACTAGCGAGAGATCAGATGTGCGCAACGATGAAAGAGGAAGAGGAAGAAGAAATATGCACGAGATGAACGTTGAGCGCGCGCGAAGTTCATGTGGTCTGCCCATGTCAGTGGCGCGGATGCGGTGAGGCACAGGACGTCTCGTAGCCCAATCCAGACCACGAGCGCGATGCCGCGCACTGTCGCAAATCACCTGAGCCATCAGGGATTATGTGCAATCATGGGCAGCGCCAGGGAAGCAGTGCCTTGAGTTCGCCCAATTGCTCAGCACGGCCTTATGCCTCGGCCAAGAAGACCGCAAAACGAGCTCGAAGTCCAGGGAACATCTGCACTCCGAAACGTTGCAAACTCTGTGCCTTCGGCGAAGTCGGAGAGGGTTTGGCAAATCAACATGCGGCTGGATTCCAACGTGCAAGCAGAGGGCAGGAAGCGGTTCGTGCAGGCACTCCCCGCTCCCTCACAGTCACCGCTCTTCATGTGCTACAAACAGATGTAGACTTAGGCATCCAGCTACCGAGACTCTTTCGCGCAACAAATTTCATGCTGCTGAAGCTAACGAGTTGCGGAGATCAAGCATACAAAGTGGTGCGGGGTGAGTACCAGGTCATTCCCACCCTGAAGACCTGCATCAGTACTTAATTTCTGCTTGTGGCTTTGTACTTTCATCGTGATGTTTACGGTGATTTTAACTAGTAATCACTTGGATACAAAAGATTTCCTCGTGCTGGCATCTGATGTAGTCAGCGCGAGTGACTGGCTTCAACTGAAGTCACCTTGGAATGTTACAGTACACACGATCTGGAGCTCGAAACTGAGTCGCTGACTGGATTATCTAATGTGAAATCCGCACTGGAGAGAATCTAGTTTGAAAACGGCTCCACAGGTCAATGTCTCGGCGGTGGCTGCAGAGGGGTTGGTGTCATCGCTCACTGACGATATTGCATCGATATCGCACGGGACATCAGATTCAATGGCACCGATCTGTGAGTCAAAACAAAATCAGGGTAACGGTTCTGACTGACATTCTACCCTGCTGGGTATTGGGTCCGTCAAGGTGGCTCGTGGAAGACATACCACTCTTGCGGGCCGCTGGGCATCCCACGATGCCAGTCAAAGAGGATTTACTCCTCACATGCAGCATGTGCATCAGGTGACAACTTGGGTGCAGAATCTCTCGCATATCTGCTTCGAAAGCATACCAAGGGTTCGGGCAGCCAGTAATCGTGAGAGAAACGCACATGGTCTCGTCTCCATGCTTATCTATTGATAATGCATGCAGCGCGTCATTGTCAAAAGAGGAGGTACTATTTAGGCTGCACGGTAAGAGTGAGGCTGTTAGCTGGGGACATTTGTGATCAGTCATTATCTTTCGAGTGTGCGGCTACCGATATATTCGGTCTAGGAGAAATCATTTAGCTTTGACCTAACCTGAGTAAGAAGTCTCTCGTAAGTTGCTTGGGCTTGCTGCTTTAATCGGGATCCATTCTACGAGTTGTGACCTAATGAGAGTTGAATACAATTGTAGCTCCGCTTGAAATGTACTGGGATACCGTTTTCGCAGTTCCCGACAGTATTCCCTGCCTAGTATGAGTCCACAATAATTCTTCAATTGGCGAAAAACCAGTGCGATTTGACCTTCATGAATTCCGTCACAATCTATGAGTCTACTAATACATTCACACTACTTGATGTACCCCCCGAAACAGCTGTGTTTAAAAAACAAAGATAAGTTAGTGGCGCATTTTCAGGCTTCTTGACCTAACGTGGAAAAGGTAGCAGACGTAAGGGACTGCGGTAGTGGTACAGAAACCGCGATCTACATGGCCAACGGCGCAGTAGCTCAGTTTCAGTGCTTGACCTCCTTAGCTGCTTGAGCGCCCGCAATCAATGCGTCTGCGTGAGCAGAACGGAAGTCGACTGTCAGGCCCTTGACGTTCGAGATGCTGTACAGTCACATCAGCCGTACGAACTTTGTTTAGTTTGAGAGTAAATCAGCGTACGCAATAAGGCCCGGAGACTGGTCTATGGTCTCGAGCGTGAGCGGCTTGCCGTCCTTGTCCACGGGGTTGCTGACGTTGCATGTCGCCAGCACAGTCGCGGCGGTGAGGAAAACAGTCGCATCGGCAAGGTGGCGGCCGGGGCAGATACTAGGTTTCCGGACATGAGTTACGAAGCAAGCGAAATCGGCGCTAGTCAGGACTTACCGCAGACCGTAGCCGAATGCATAGTGAAATGGGTTCTCGTTAATCAGCTCGGGGTTGATTGAATAACCGTCTTTGTCCTGAACATCGCGAGTGAGATACCGTTCCGGGTTGAAGCGGGAAGGTTCTGGGTATTTCTGAGGGTTGTGCAGGATACGCCTGATTGAGGCGATCAGCCTTGGGGTTGCGAAGCGGAGAGCTAGATAGCCGTTGATCATACCAGGTGTTCGCCCAGCAGAGCGCGCCTTTCGGGATGTGGTACCCATTGTACTCATCATCTTGCGTCAAGATATGAGGGAGAGCTGTAACAGTGTGAGTCAATCTGACGGTCAACTCCGTTGTTGCAGTATCGGGACGCACCGAGATTCAATGCAGGCATCCAACGGTAAGACTCCGAGACGATAGCGCTAACGTAGGGCATCTTGGGCCGGTCTTCGTACGTCGGGAGACGGTGTCCGTTCTGCGTGATTTTATCCACCTCCTCTTGTGCGCGCTTCTGGATGTCTGGATGCAATGCCAGTGCGACCAACAACCAGTGGACGGTGTTGGACATCTGTGGCAGTCAAAAGAGCGATTTCAACGGGATGAACGAGAGAAATCTTTTGCGAGGCGTACGGTATCAGTGCCAGCGGCATACAGTGAACCGAGGATCTCGCGAAACATTGTGCGCTCCTCCTCGGAAGACGCAACTAACGCCATATAGTCTCGTGCAAACGACGGCTCAGCCTTGCCTAGCCGCTAGAAATAGGACTAAGCACAAAGAAACCGCAGAGTTGCACGTGAATTCACGTACAATCTGCTCCTCGACCCACCCGAGGGGGTAGGTCAATGTGCGATGAATGACATCCTTCCATTCCCGAGCAGTGCGTTTGAATTGAGCGCCAGGGAACCATTCGGGGACGTGTTTCACTGCAGTGCGACCGGTAGTAGGTGAGCTGGTCGGAACAATAACAGCATGGATTAACTCACGAGAGGGCAGGATGTTGACGAGCCAATTATCATGAGTCTTGAAAAAGATGTCTACGGCATCGTTTGCCAGTTTGACCAGGGCGTCATTGTCACCGTGGGGTCGGTATCCCCAAAGTATACGCAAGAAGATGTGTGCGATGGAGCTATAGGACCCTCAAATGTCAGGCACGGCATTTTGAGAAGAATGGGTGAACGGCGCTCGCACCCTGAGAGACCCTTGCTGAAGTCGCCTTCCCTGACTGTCAGCCGCCGGACGAGATCTGGAACACCCTCACGATGAACCGTAAGGATATTGTGGACGGTTTGGCTGCCCATCATCTTGTTCATGAGGCGGCGCTCAGCGCGGAACTTTTCGCCTGGCTGGACGAGTCCAACCGCGACGTCCCAACCAACCCTACAAGTTTAGTGTCAGAGAATCGACCCAGAGGTTACGCAGAACATGAGAGTGTACATCTCAACCATGGTCATGCGTGGCTTGTTCGAATATATGGTATTACGAATTGCAAATAACTGCTTGACGTCCTCTGCGCGGTCGAGCACGACAATGTAGGTACCCATAACGTTGAGGCCGATCACAGGTCCTGCAATCAGAAATCAATGAGCACGATTGTACTGCAACTATGTGAACGTTGCCTCATACCATATTTGTCCGCCAGTGCGCCGTATACCATCCACTCCTTCTGCCCAGGCTGTGGTAGGTCCATCATATTGCCGAGGAGAAATTTTCCTGGTGGGCCAGGTAGAGAATGGCCAAGCGATGCGCTTTGCTTGAAGAGCCTGGAGGCGGCGTAAACGGCAACCACCGTGCCCACAGTAGCGCCAGCGGTGAGAAAGCCGTTTGAGCGCAGCTTCTCGAGCAGATCCAACGGGGCCGACATTGCAAGTCAAGACAAAGGTGAAGAAGAGCGTGGGATCTTCCGGTGACACAGCCTTCAGCAAACGGCCAATTTGAACCAACCCGGCACGTGTGACGGCTATTGTGACAGAAGCCCCTGTAGCAATTACTCAAATTCTATGGGGTTGAGCTGACATAAAGGTTGCTGCTGATATGTCTATCCACCAGCAACGCACGCTAATAATTTTGAGAGCGAGGCACAACTCCATCGGCAAGCTAACGGCGTGACGTTTCTCTGATCCACGCGCCTCCATTCAGTTTGCTAGAGTTTATCTCGCTTAACACCACAAGGAGTCAAGGGTGAGCGGACTCGGCCTGCTTGTGCGGGCGGTGCGGGCCGTGGGGTTGTGGTGGACGGTGCATAACGAAGCGGCATGCTAAATTCTAAGCTTATTCAAGGCTTTGCCGCTGGAACCCGGATGTATGATGAAGGAAAGCGATCGGTTCATTGGCCTCCATGCCCATGTGCGGTCACCGATTGAGTAAATCCCAGCCCTCGCACTCTATTTCCTGCGGGCGGGGTCATTTTGGGCTTGATTCCCAATAGAAAGGTGGTGGCGCACACACTGTCCAATGTTAATCAGCTGTCAGCACCCGAGTTTCGCCATTTATCCATTCGCCGTCTCATGTCATCAGCGACTCGCACTGTTAAAAGGACGTTAGGTGTCGCCCGTCGTGACCCTTGCCCTGGCTTTCCCGTTTCTTCACTCGCGATGTCCGACGTCAAAGTTCCAGTGAGCGTGCTCAACTCAGCCCTGGGAACGGCAGCACTGGGCGCATACATCAATGTCTTCGTCTTTGCTATCGAATGTGTTGCGCTTCGGAATGTCAGTTGAAGTCCGACTTCTGCCGTCGTTCGCAACTGACCTCCAACACCTAGTATTTCCAACGATTCTCCAATGATCAGTACGTTTCTAGGTCACTCTAAACCAGATAAATGGCCTTAAATATTGGTGCAGTTGGCCTATCCGACTACTGCTCACAGTGATGGTCCTCACCGACATCATCGCGACGGTGGATGAATTCACAGCCGCTGCTTCTGGTCACTAACGCCCCAAATTCTCGCTCAGGGAAACAATTGCGCCATGGTTTACGACTACACCATCTCGTAAGAGCAACCTCCGTTCCCTGCTATTTCTCACCCTATTTCAGGAACTGGGGCAATCCAGTCCGGCTCGGCGAGACCATCGTGCAGGTGTCTATCTATGTGGTACTAGCCTCCCTTCGCTCGATGCATTCCTAAACACTCAAGTGACTTGTCTCCAGATGCTCATGGCTTTCTCGGTTATCTTCATGCACTCGTTTCTCATCTTCCGGTTGGTGACATGCAAATCATTAAAGTTGACGACCCTGAATGCCGCTGGCTATCCCCAGATACTGGAACCTCAGCCGCAACGTCGTCATTGCAGGCATTCTGGTCGTCGTTGCAACTGGTGCATTCGTCGGCGATGTTCTTGTCATTTGGAGTGTGCATGAATTCCAGTTGGTTGAGGTGCGTCAATTTGTCGGTTGCGGCGCCAATCCGTTGTCGCGGAACTGAATGCGTTGTTCTCATATACAGGAACGAGGCAAGCATCGCCTCTTTGCAACCATTTGGCTGTCGTGCGCTGCGGCAGCAGACGTTCTCATTGCCAGCGCCCTAATCTTCGAGCTTCGCCGTGTCAGGACCACATACCAGAAGACCCGGAAGTGAGTTCCACGATTGACTCCAGGTCGCCGCACGCTAATCTCCACTTGCGCAGCCTTCTCCGCCGCCTCATCACGACCGCCGGCATGAGTGGTGTGGGAACCGCATCTCTAGCTCTGCTTACAAGTACGTGTTGGCTGCTCAAACGCTGCAAGAAGCCCACCTGACGCGACTCGTAGTGATCACCTTTGTGGTCTGGCCAACTGCGAACTATTGCATGATATTTGGCATGTCTGTGGGCCGTGCTGCGACTTTGACGGTGCTGTACAATCTGAGCTTGCGCAAGTCGACGACGGATGCGAGCGAGACGAACATCCACGGCGTCTCGTCGAATGGCATCAGTGCCGACCAGACTGGCTTTCGGTTTACGCACAACAGCAACACGGACGCGACAAGGTGCGGTACACCGCCGCCAGGTGTCATTTCCGTAGCCGATTGACCGAGCTCTTATCTTCCAGAACGCATGGCATCTCCGTGCAGCAGAGCAAGATCGTCCACGTCGACGACGGAAAACGCATTAACACGATGACCTTTGACGACAGCGCGCAAGGGATCGACGACTCCTCGGACCACAAATACCCGCCCGTCTAGCGCACAAGGCCCTTCCGTCTCACATAAGCCTCCATTCATTTAGTACGAACAGATTTGCAGTTATTACGACTTACAACTGCACCAACAAAATCAGGAAACAGGGTAGATCTGGCGCACGAGCCAAATCAACCCGTACGGGGAACAATCGCACGTTATTATCTTGCTGCCATCTTATGGAATAAATTTCTCTTTTGATGCAAAAGCAGGACTTTGAAATGAGACGGCTCGATTCCGTGGCCGAGTCGAGCTTGCACATGCACTTCGGTGGAAATGCGAACGTGCCTGAGACAGACTGTGCACACCAAATGACGGCTACGACAACACAATATTTTGTATCTGAATGTTAAATTAAATCACAGTAATGACAAGTCGAGTTCCTGATCTATCGGTGAGGCGATTGAGCTCCTTCGTTTTGCATATGCGTGCGTTAATCTGGTCCCTCCAATGTGGTGGTAACACAAGATCAATCATAGACCGCTGCATGCATATTATTCAGTACTTTCATGGGCTGGTTGACATGCCAAATTCATCAGCCCGAACCCACTACATAACAGCCTGCCATAAACAAGTCCGCTGGATTTGGCGTGTTGTGCCCAAAGAGTGTCCACCGTCGCTGCGGCTTTGGTCAAGACCTTTTTGAAGACGCCGCCAACTATCAGTAGCTCATCTCCATTTCGACTGCAGTTTGTTGTTCAGTTCAACTGACCGTTCTGTTACCACTATCAGATTCCCAAAAGCCCGCCAAGATCAACCGCTCAAAGTGCAGTGACAGACTGCTGCAGCCGTCAATGCGGCCCGAACAATGACTAAACAGTCAAGCTCAGACAAGAAGAGCTGATGAATAGCAGGATTCCAAGATGCTTGATTCATCGGCATAAATCAGACACAGGTGCAGGAGTATCAAGCTGGGTGACACGGTATGCAAATGGACAATAAGAGGTTGGGGACACGACACGCATGACGGCGCGCCACAATCCCGGCCTGGATTGTGGGAGATGGCGGGAAAGGTCGGATTGTAACAGCAGACGGAGATGAGGGGTAGAGATAGCCGAGCGTGACAGCAAGGGCACGTCAACCATACACCACAGGTCAAGACAGCAAGGATCGGAGTTGGCTAAACCATTTGTGGGGCTACATCAGGAATGGTAGCCAGAATACAGGAGCGGGGCGAAGAGGCACGAGACGTGAAACGCGAATGTTTGCGACATCAGAAAATCAACTAGACAAGAGTCTAGGGACAGGGTTCAATAAGAGACAGGCCAACAAGAAAGAGCCCGATCAGCGCGAGGGTCGGGGATGCAGAGACCGATACAAGCATCGACAGCAAGAGCGAGAGCGACAAAGCAGACAAAGTGTACAAAGCATACAAAGCATACAAAGCAGATGATGGAGTTGAGGGAAGACAAACGCAGCGGAGATAACGACTGTACGAGCAGTGTCCCTACGGGACGCATGATCATCTTGTCAGACTCGGTCAACTCCGCGTACGGTGACTCTGCCTTGATCCAGGATCAGCTTCTGAGTGAGCTCTGCGGAAGACTGACGCACCACCGAGATTGTGTTCAGTATCGACCACCGCCGCCACGACGCCAACCACCACCCTCACTCCGACCTGAACGACATGAATGTCAGTCAGCGCAGTACTCGTACGCGAGCTTTTACCAACCGTTTCCACGATTTATCTCCTGAATGTCGGCACGGCCGTGTGCGGGATGCGTGAACGCGCTCATACCCCCCTCCCTGCCCTTGCGCTTCCTCTCGCGCTCTTTCTGCCGCTTGTAATCCGCCGCCGTCGGACAGATGCCCGGCTTGCAGGTAACCCCGTGATCCGGACAAGTCCAACCGACGAACAGTGATTTGCCTAAGCCGCCGGAGTAGCCGCCATTGTCCTCTGCGGGAGGCATATGTGTCTGCTTCTTTGGACCAGCCTTGGTCAGCTCCGTTCCTGTAGACGACAAAGTCAGATTCACCTGGTGCTGGGATTCGATCGGTACGTACGCTTTGCATCCTCTTGCGACAGCATAGGGAGACCCCAGCTGGGCTGAATCGAGTAGCCATAATCATCCTCGTCATCGTCGCCAAGTGGGTTGAAGGAGATGACAGTGTTGTCATCCGCCGCACCAGCGGGAGAGAACATGCTGATGTCCAGTGTGCCAGTCGATAGAGGAACTTGTTCACGCTGGCGCTCTTCCTCCTCCGCATCTACGGACCAGTCGAAGCTTGTGGTCTTCATCTTCTCATCGAGCTGTTCCTTTGTCAGGTCCTCCACCTTGGGACTCGGGGCGCGAGGTGCTAGTGGTGGAAGAATGATTGTAGTGGATTTACCAGCAGTAACCGATGCCCACATGCCATTGACGTTCGCTGTTTAAGGGACTGTTGTGAAGGAAGCGAACCTCGGCATCCTCGCGCACTCACGTTCCGATGAGACCCATGGTGAGGTAGTCTGAGCCTTAGGCTTTGCTGCACTTGACACGTTTATTGGCTTTGACCATGCTCCCATCGTAGGGGTAGTATTCTTCTTGGGAACTTGAGGAGTGGGTGTCGTGCCGCTGGACTTGGCGGCAACCCAGGAGGCCGCACCTACACAAACAGATATTTAGAAACGGCAAAACGGTAACACAACTGAACATGCCTGGAACGACTCGAGGAATCGGAGCCAGCTTGTTCTTTGCAGGCTTCACATGCGTGATCTCTGGCGCAGTGCCATCGATTTCACCAAAGGCACGCTTGGGGATCGGGCGACAGATATGCAAGATGGTAACGTCCTCGACTGGAATGTCGCACCAAGCCGACCGTGGGTAGGGAGAGACAATTTTTTTGTTTTGAAGTGTAAAGCCTTTGAACCACTGCCAGTACGTTAGAACTAGAGTAATGCGACTTGTTGGACACCAACTTCATCATCAATATCGACGCGTTTCCAGCCTGGACCGGAACTGGTGAGCATCGTCAACTGGCTGCGGGACCGTGCCGACGAACCGAGTTTCTCCATTGCTCGGGTTGAGTTGTGACTGCACCAGTAGACCTTAGATTCCTTCTGTCGTTGCTCGTCTGTTGGGCTCTGAAGAAAGTTTTCCCAGCGATGGCAGCCCAAAAGCTGATCAAAGTGAGGCATGTCCCTAGAGATCTCGATGACGACGTGGTTATGGCCCTGCGTTGAGGAATACGTTCACAAACTCTGCCCGCGGACAAAGACAGACGCCCACTACTCACGCTCGGCTTGTAATACAGAGAGTGCAGCTTGGACGGGTCTTGAATGATGCACGCCAGCCACCGCGACATCTCGACTTGATCCTGCGCAGTGCGAGACAAGAATGTGAAAACGGCTGCCGACCTCGCACTGGATACGAACCTCCTTCAGCTCAAGATTGGCATGGGGCGGATACGGATGAATGATGGTAAGAAACTTGGGCTCGTCCTTGGAGGGCGGTGGTGTGGCAGCGCGCTTCACCATCGTGGGAGGCGCAAGGGTGTGAAGAAGAAGTGAGCGTACGGGGGGCAGAAACGCGAACCGCTCGATTCGGACCGCGCGCTGAATTTATGCAGAAGCGCGGAAACACTCGTCGGCCACTACGCGCTTCCCGATTTGTGCTGTACAGCGCAGGATGATCCGCGCATCCTTGTCGGGTGTGTTAAAAATTCCATTGATCGTCCTATCTGCAATCAAGGTCACCCAGAGACAAAAAAAAACTCACTTGTTCATCTTATTATACCAGTGAAAGCCTACCCAATCAAAGCCTACTTGTTGATTATTGAAGTCTTTAGTGATTTCAGTCTGGCTGTTTCCCACCTCGAGCACGGAGAATCATCCCACCTCCAACCTGCTTTCGCTATCTATCGTCGTAACCATGCAATACATCCGTGGTTCACAGTTGATTTGCGATGGGCTGCTTCTCTTCTCCAGCTTCGCGGACTGGAAGTTTGGGTTCAGGCGCAGGCGAGTCTCTCCTACCCCTGAGCGATCATCATACGCACCAACCTCTATTCTACTACATATGCATGCATTGAATTGCTTACAAGATGAAGCAGGACTATGCACGTTCAGCCAAATGTAAGTTGTGATGAAGCGACTGGTGATAGATTTTGCGTTTAGCATGATATGTATCGCCAGCAGTAAGTTCGACTCAACGAGTGGCTCAGGACATTGAATTGATTCTTCCCTCACCTGTTCGGTTGCTCATCTCTGAGGTACGCTTGAAGAAACTGAGGGTTCACGTTACGATGAATGTCCGATGCGTCACGCCCCTATCTACATGCGGACGAAGCGCCTGCAAACGTCATGCGCAGGGAGGACTGACCTTGACCTCCTGACTTTCGAACTCATGCCAACGGTATGTGCTCTTACAGCGTATCCACCATGTTGACAGTCTGAATGATGCTACGTTCAGGATAGCGCGCACTGCCAGGCACAAGGTGCGTCCCACCGGTCAAGAGATGTACCTGTATTCACAAAGGATGCAACTCGCAGCATGCGACCTTCAAGCTTGCTTAAACAAGAACACCTACACACCTGAGAAATGTGACACCTTAGTCCGGAAGCTGTATGAATGCTGCGGGCGCATGTATGATAAAGACAATGGGGCGTCGTCCACAGCGTGTCCGTCTGAGACAATCTTGAGACGGTGGTTCAAAAACCACCCGACCAACGACGCGCGATAGCGAGTATATTATGATGACCGGTTGATTTCTTCCGCTTTGTGCGTTTCTCATACTTCACGCCTGATCTTAGTCGCTAACCCGTGGGTATCAGTATCGGCTCTCCAGTGCTAGGTCTCGGCGAGCTTCCCTCTGCAATGAAGACCAGAAATTGATTACGCCTTAATGCATATTATCTATTTGCGTTAGAATTTGGCTGAGTCAGGCCATTGAAATTTAGTCCATCGGTCGAACCGACCGCCTTTTTCGTGACTTTGATATAGCCGCTTGACAATGCCCACCATGCCCACGCCATATTCTGCGCAAGCAACTATTGAGTAACACTGGAGTGGTTCGAAGGGTTTAAAAAGAGATCACCATGTGGTAGGTCGAGGCAACGGTATTCTGTGGTCCCAGCTGGGGCCCTATAAATCGCGGGTCTCCGAACCTTCGCCTGATATTTACAGTCACAGTGATGCGAAAGCTCCGCGTCGGTTCCATGGAGGAATCTTTTTCTGAACATGGTGTAACGCGTCGGACTTGACCGCACCAAGCTCTCCCGGTTTTCGTCTTGGTTTTGCAACCAACCTGAGCAAAATCGCGTCCGTCGCCGCCCGCCCTACAGCCACGCTTTCGCACAATGCCAAAAGAGACACTAACAAACACTGGAATGTCTTTTATTCTGCCGCACGAGCGGGCAGGCATCATTGCTCAAACTGAAGCAACGCTGAGCGAAGTGCTCGCGCGCCACAATCCAACTACGGCTGAGTTCGTCCTTGTTCATGTGCATTACCTTCTCAGTGTCTAACTAGCGCATTAGAGATGCCCGGAGACTTGTTTCCCTGGCATGTGAAGCCGTGCGGACGACCTCAGCTGAAGCTTTGTCGGCTACGCGTAAGATGTTGATGAGCTCGCTTGAGAACCAAATTGGTGCCACCAAACAGGCCCACCCCGCCTCCAACTTGGCCTCTACTGCCTCGCAGTCGCATTTGCTCATCGCGACCAGAGCCAGTCACGATACGGCCGATGCGGTCTCGGGTGGTCGCCTCGACGCGCGAGCTGCGAGTACCACGACCCCATGACGCTGATGAACCTATGAATGTTTCGCTTGAAGGTGCTCGAGCCTGATCATCTTCCCCTGTTCGAGTTGCCCTTCCCCAAATTTCAACGATAGGCTCGTTGTTGCCACTAAGTTCATTGCGAAGTTGGTGCACTATCTACAACGACATACTGAAAACCTAAAAAGGGTGTTCCTATGAACAAGGGCATAGTAAATAGCTCGCCGCAGCGAGTAAAACTCTCGACATAGCGAGATACAGCATAAAGGCGATCGTGAGTAATCAAGTACGTGAAGCTGTTGAGTCGTTGTATATTCATCCTGGTCCTGCCTGAAGCATGTCGTGGATCAAATTTGATTCGTTCCGTTGGTGAAAGAGGGCCCATCCTGCTGCTGGAGCAGCCAGCATGACGCCGTGAGAAGATCGAAGGTAGTTGCATGATATTCGAAGTGTCCGCCGTGATCCCAGTCACGCAGCGAACGAACATATCAGGCTTTGGCGCGCGAGAGAATGCTTGTGACTTTCTTGCCGAGACCCTTGAGGGGGGATAGCTTGCGACTTTTCGTCGAGCTGCCCAGTGACGCTTGAAGGCTGGAACTCACGCTGGGCATCGACCGGAGTGATTCTCCTGCAGGAGTCGCAGTTCGGGCTTGGTTCTTCCTATCCATGTTGGCCTTGGGCAGGTAGATCTCGGCGTGCTTTGACGCGTTCGGCTTGACAAATGCTTGTGGGCGGAACGGGTCATTGCTCAGGTCGCGGCCAAAGAGCGAAGTCGCGCCAGTTAACCTTGACGAGTGGCTCGGCGCAGCGCTCGCGGGATACCGATGGCGCCGCGGGAAGCTCTCCGACGCGACGGCCTGCTTTGCAGCAACAGCTGAGGACGACGCGGTGACGGCTTGATTGGGGAGGTGCAGCGGTAAGGTTTGCGGCGCTTGATATACCCGAGGGCGGAAGCCGACTTCGGTCGCGTACACGCTCGAGACGGCGCTGGGAGACTTGGGTGTCTTCATGCCTGGCGTTGGCGGCAGTTGGAGGGACCCGTGCACAGACGGTGTTGGCGGCAGGTGGAGCGACCCGTGCAGAGACGGCCGCCCAGGCTGAAAGGTCCTTGGACGAAAGGGGTCTGTTGCAAAGTCCGCGGCAAACGCGCTCGACACGCCACTCATTGATCCTTGCGACTGCCTCATGCGCCATTCTCCGTAGTCACCGCTCGACGTGCTGGATGTCGAAGACTTACGGCTCGAGCTAAGGCTTGGTGCACTTGCTGTTGTGCTCGTGGGAGAATTCTGGCATTGTCCTGCGCAGGGTATGAAAGGCTTGTATGACTCGCTTCCTCGGATATAGAGTGCTTGGCCAAGTGAACGCTTCTCCTGAACTGAGAGCGCGGTAGGCTTTGAGAGAACAGGTGCCATTGCTGGCATTGGTGTCTGCACGGTCTGGGTGCTCAAGACTCGCGTAGACGAAGTGGTGGGCGAAACGCCCATATTGCTAGCAGCAGCCACCACACCACGTGGTGTCTGTGGGGCTTTCGAATGGTTTCCCAAGGAGGATGCCCGGAGGATGGTCACCCGTGCCGCCTTTGGCACCACGGAGACCTTGCGGGCCTTGAGGACGCTGGCCCTTTGCTGGCTCTCCGGATATTCGAGTGCAGTAAAGTAGGTCCCATCGTCTGAGGCAGCTGAGAAATTTGATAACGAGGCCGTGTCGGTCTACGATACGAGTGGTCGATTACGAAGTTGATATCAATGGAGCGCACATGTAAAAGCAAGTTGTCAATTTTTACGTCGCTGGCACAAACTTTGGGCAACGCACCATGTCACCGTCCGGATATGCGCCAGGAAACCTGATGGACGGCATCTTCGACGTGCAGGGGGCGTGAGTCGTAAGAAAGAGGAAGGGGAAGGGGGGGTAGGAGAACAAAAGGAAGAAGGGAAGGGGAGGGGTGCACAACCCGGATATGGCGGACTTTGTGCACTCATCCGCACAACTGCATGATTGCCTTCACGAGAACATTTTTAGCGCCCTCTGTTGACCGACCTTTGCTTCCGGTTATTGTTCTAGATATCAAGCTTGCTGTGCCCATCAACCGTGGATGGTGGCGCGCCGAGTCATCTATCATCTGAGCTTGCAACTGCAGCCATCTCCGAGGATACCTACTACGTGTCAGCAGCCGCTACCCAAGCTCCGCTCTATTGTCCCTTCTTGCCTTCAGAGCGCCAGAAGCTTCCAGGGGGAATAGTCAGCGAGTTGCGGCGAACTGGACATATTCATTTTGGAGATGACAGATGCACGAGGTGGGGCCCTGTGACCTCAGCTGCCGTGCTGAAGCCTAGACGCCTGGTTGTATTCGCCTCTGACATGTCACCCGAAAGAATCAGGACCTGTGAAAATGAATCGATTGTGAAGGGAGAGCTAGTGAGATGCGGGGGTGTGTAGCACACAGGCTCGAAGGAAGCAGCGCAAGAAGGGACGCGATCAGATCAAGAATTCATATGTCCGTTCTGAACCTTCGTCTTGATGAAGCGGCACTGTCGATCGTGCACTGCAAATCTGGGTTGAGGATGAGCGTCGCAGATGAACAGATGCGCCGTACTGTCGATGGCGTTCTTCTGCAGCTGCAGACCTTGCTCTTGGCTCTCCCGGCGGATTGCTTCAGCCTGCGCGATGCGGTTTGATTCTTGCTCGTCGCCCTTCTGCCTTTGAGGGTCAGTACCAGAGCAGTCATTGACTAGGGTGGCGCAACGACCTTGTGCTTGTCGAACAGCTTCGCCACATGAACCCAGGTCTTGCGAATGCCGTCTTCGATTTCTGCGAGCTTGAGCTGGAAGTTTTCATACTCGGCTTGACTGAAAGAGATGGCGGTGAGTACGGTGAGTATGGCTGAGCCTGAACCGGCCACACAAGTCGTTCACTGTCTTTGCGAACTGCTCGCGTGTTGTGTTGAGCTGCGGATAGATCAGATTATGGACGACCGGAACTTAGCTGCCACAGCGCACAGCGTCGTCTATGTCGCGTTGAATCAACTTCAGGAGCTTGCTCTCCTTGTCCTTGCGCTTCTTGTCCATGTTGGCTAAGGCGATTCAGAGCAGAAGTAGCCCTGAATAGGCAGAATATACCTTGCATCTGTTTGACTATGGCCGCCGTGATCCTGCGAAGCGGGATTGTCGATACCCAGCAGCTATCGTAGAATGTTCAGAGCTACATTGTATCATCGCTTCCTTGTGACGCCATGAGGGCTCTTCTTCGCGCGGCTGGCGTTGTTGCTTGCGCTTTGCAGGGCCGGTTGCGGGCATCGTGGCAACAGATCAGGAGGAAAGGTACATTCGAGCGGAGAATCAGTCGTTCACTGAGCTGATTTTGTTTCCGGAGCCATTCAATAGCGCGTCGATCGGCCGATGGCCCAGACACATCACTGCCTCAATCGTCTTGGACCGCTTGAAACTATCAGTATCGATGTCAATTTAGGACGTGCCCGTCGAGCTTCAGTACAGCGTTCCCCGTCTCTGTGAACGCCACCGGTCAACGCTTGTGGCATCACTACGTCTGACCTCGCGACGACCGGAGCTGGCGCTACGTTTACTTCCCGCTTGCGGAGGCTGCCAGAATCACTACATCTCAACTGACTCACCAGCAGCTCATTACTGGGTACTGTCGCGTTAGCGATTTGACAGTGCCGCGGTTTAGCGTTGCACTTTGCTGAGCACCGGCGTGCGTGTCTTCGAATCAGCATCTGGCTCCACCAGCTCTATCACATACGTGTAAAACGTTGCTTTATGAGCTTTTGCAGATGGAAACCGAGGTCAAACATCTCGATGGAGTTTGCCAAAGACGAAGAGCAATCTAGAGTTCTAACACCCTCCCCTCTTCTGAATGTCTCTAGCAGGAGATGAGCGCGATGACAAAACAGGCGTCAAGTGCTTGTATATCAGACGGAGTAGTAGGTTTTGATCGCCGGTGGAAAGGACAGTTAGGGCTAGCGATCGCTGTGGTAGCCGTCAAGATAGCATTCAGAGTCGGAAAACGATCACAAACGATCTCGGTCATTCGGACGATTTCGCGTTCTCGCCTTAGATCAATAGACCTGCCTTCGTTGCGCCTCGTTGCGCTTGGGTCGTACACGGGAGATTACTTACTTTTATCGACTTCGAAACAGATGATTTCATGACGCTAGTTGGCAGCTTTGACCACGAGTCGACTACTGCGGCTGCATTTGGAAGAGCTTGCGATGGACAGAAGACTCTCTATACGCAAATACTGGCGGTCTGCGCAATTCCGACCTACCGCACTTGGACTGGGAAAGGCGCTGGCGCTATTTCGTTCGTGCAACAATAAAAGGGAACATTGTTTTGTTGAGGATAAATGACGATCGAGGTAAGAGGGGAAGAAGCGTTGAATGCTCGGGCGCCAATTTGAATTCGTGTCTTCTTCTTGTCTCCTGCTCGTTTCTGCTCGGATGCGCTCAAAAGTACCCATCCTCCTGCTATGCCCAGCGTTAGGCTCAATACAGTGCGATAACATATGTACAAGGTATACTCGCTGTGGTCTTTGGCAAAGGAACCCAACCGAGCTGCCGTGACCGCGTCGGCGCCCAATCGACACTGACAACCGCTTGACTTCCATAGCGTTCAAAGTCAGAGTCTTCATCCATTCGATATGATACCTTTGGTTAAACTCAAGCTCGCTGCCGCGCGATCCACAAAGGAAGAGTCCAGGTCCTCAGGACACGCTGCGTTATTGGCGCATCCCCTGATCGCCACTGTAATTCAGGACCGAGATTATTGCGGTTCACGGGTCCCTGAGCGGATCGCGCGCGAAAGCAGTCGATTGTCTATCTGTACCTGATCTCCTCAGTGCGTATCATTTTTCATTTGAGCCACAGGCCGAAGCCCGCTGCATATGAAGAGCTCCACCACCTGTCTTCATAGAAAACACCGACGCCGTTTGCGCACAGACTACTAGCACGTACCAACACCTCTCAAGCAAGACTTTGGACGGTGCGCGATCACTGCCTGGGGTCAGGGCAACATATTAGCCAGAGTTCAGATCACGCCGAGCGCTCAGCTTCACCATGAGATCCCGCTCCAGACAGGAGCTAGGCACACCGAGTCGGCGAGTTCAAAAGATCCGAGCTTCGCAGGGATGCAACTCTTGAGTTTCTGCTTCCCTGTCGCACTTTCATCCGTCAACACCTGTTTACGGACGTCTCGGCGTGAAGTGCTTCACCACCACCCGGAACGGCCCCGCAAGCAAGCCGCAAGCTCCGTGCTTATAAGGCCGGACATACTGCGCCGTGACATTCTGAGGGACCGTCCCGCTACCTCGTCCCAGTGCACATCCAACGGCGGACGCCACGTCGGTTGCAGCAGCGATGAACGCCTCGTCGATTGATCCGCTGCTACTGCAGACCTCGAGCCACCTGCACTCGAGCGTATTCGAGTATCGTGGCTTCCATAGTGCGTTTGTTCCGTCTTCGCCAGATCCTCGCGTGAACTACTAACTCCAACCTCCTCGGACCAGTTGCGGGATTATGTCTTCTTGTCTGGGATTACCTGCTCACGCTCGATCTGGAGATTGAGTTCTTCTGGTCGCTGAGCTCGGGCAAGAAGCTGCTTCAACTCTCCACCCTCCGCATCCTCTTCTTCCTAGTGCGCAACCAAAATATTATACATTAATTCCCCCGCAGCTGACGATTTTGCGCTTTAGAACCGCTACCTTCCAATAGCAACTCAACTCTTTGTCGTCATTGGTACGCCGGTGGTGCATTATTTCTTTGCCGCAATATTGATTGTAGCCTGTTAAAAAGGCCTGACTTATGCCAACGTATCGGATCAGGTGCGTCTGGCATGGCCGTTATCAGTTCGCCGCTCACGCGCGCAACCTTACTTGCTGCTCCAGTTGTACGTGCGCCACCACCGACACGGTCGGCACTCCTTGCCTTGCAACGCGTGATTGCTCACATCCTCCTGTCTCACACGTCACACCGCTTTACCGTCTATTTCGGGATACGATGTTCAGTTGTGAGTGCTCCCGCGTCTCCTACTCCTATTTCTGAGCGCCGTCCGACATGATCGTGCTCCTGGTCCTCCCCGTCGTGCGATCATGAAACTGATGAACCCCCGACTTCTGTTTAGGCAACATCCTGATCAAGCACATCGTCCACATCGCCAGTGAGTATTCCTTTCTGCGTTATCTTGTTCTTGTTATGCGCCAGTTCTGCCGCGCCAACAAGCCACGCTTCGCGCCATCTTGCGCTCGCACCTTCTCACCAAGATTCCCGGGGGGCGTGTTTGCATGCGCTCCAGCCTCCTCTGTGCAATATTGCGTTTGCGTTTGGGCTCCTTAGCGCGCGGCCCGGCCATTCGATCGCCTGACTGACATATCGTTCTCAGTGGTGGTTCAGTGGTTCGCCATTCCGGGCGCAGTACTCTGCTACCGCACCTGTGCGCTGTACAAGGGCGAGAAGCACATGGTGGGCGGCATCGTAGTGTCATATCTCGCATCGGTCATGGCCAGCGCGTTCATTGTCGGGTTTGCAGCGAAGCGCGGCGAAGGTAAAGCCCTGCGCTGTGCAAATGTTGCGTCAATGGTCGCTAACGCGGGGGGTTACAGCAGTCGCACACCTCGATCCTAGTGTCGGCCTCAAAGTATGCCATGGTATCATCCCGGACAAGACGCTTTACGCCGCCTTGTAAGCCAGTCGCTCAATCCGCAAGCCTGTCGCATTGATATTCGCCCAGCATTGCTCCAGCCGTCTACGACGTCGCCGTCAGCTTTCTGGCGATGTACGCTATCCTCCGGCATCGTCGTCACAGCCATACCATGCACAGCAACCAACTCATGAACGAGCTCGCGAAGGGAACGGTGGCTTGGCTACTTGTGTATGCTTCCCGAGCGACGTTCGCGAATCAGTTCTCACTTCTCTTCCTATAGTGTAGTGTCTTCCGACATCCTGAACCTCTGCATCTTTGCCTTTGTTAGCGTAAGTGGAAACCACCGCGGTCTTCAGACCCTATTCATATTTCGCGTCTAGACCACGATGCGGCACGTCTTCGATGGCATCATGTTCGCCATCATCAGCATCGCGAGCAATCGGCAGCTGCTTCACCTCCGCGAAATCGGTTCGCGAAAGACCGACCAAACGTCGACCCACGGTTCTGCCACGCTACCCGTCCACTCCCCCATCCACTCCCCGCGATACAAAACCAGCTTCGGCCAGGGGTCGCTCCCGACGAGTCCAACGTCGCCGAGAACTTTCGCTGAGAAGGTGGGGCTGACCAGCGCGCTCAGCAACCGCTCGCTCCCACAACAACAGCAACAGCAAGCCGACGACGTGCCCATGACCCCTTTGTCGTCTCCCTCGGGTACGCGATTCCGACCGGCTGAGCTCGAAATGCCTGGTAGTCACGTGACGTGAACAGTAGCCGTTTTGCTGCTTGGGCAAGGCAAGGATATGGACCGCGCTTTTTTTCTTCTTCGTCGTAATTTCTGGGATTCAATTATGTCTGTAACACCTTCTCTTCACGTCATTTACGCAACCTCTTGACGCCTCTTAACGGGCCCCTCACTCAACCTTACCGTAACCTCCCTATGTCTTCGTCCTGCGCGTGCGAGATTCCTCTCTGCATGCAGCGTTTCTTATGTACCACTCACTCCCGTGGATGAAAACCCGCCGCCGGGTGCGGACTCGCTCTGGCAACGTGTTGTACAACCAAACCTAGTCGTACTTGAACAATAATACTCTACGCTCCTTGCCTCACAAGTCCTCGCAGGATGGACACGATCCCAATTCCTAGCGGTGATTTATGAGACCGTCAAGGTCGACCAATGTAGTTAGAGGGTTCCGACTAAACCTAGTACAGCTATTGAACAAAATACGTTTCAATACAGGGTGAGGAGGTGTTCGGTTAGTCTGTGCTACGAGCCGAGATGGAAACGGAGCTGTTTGCTGGGTAGAACAACAACGAGGAAGGGAGGCATTGGATATTTCAACAGAATATCTCGGTACAACCACCACAGGAGATACGGGCGCCGTAATCGCAGACGTTTGTGACCGAACCGCACTGAAACGGATTAAAGATAAGTCGGATATTCTAGATTCATTATATGACTTCAATAGGAAGGCACTTACTTGAAACACATGCCCTTTCTGACAGTTGAATGCTCCGTCCCCGCAGAAGAGGTTCTTGGGGTTGTTTGGACTAGCGTTGAGAACAGCCTAATTACAAGGAGGCAGTCATGAATTGAGCGTAATCCATCTCCTCAAGTTCCACAGGAATGACATGTGGACGCTCACAAGAGTGATTCCTTGACAGGTGCACGGTGTATCGACGCAGGCACGCTTCAGTATATCTCGCTGTCGGCCAGGACGAGGTAGTGTGCAAACATGAGCGGCCACGCCTCAACCTCATGCAAGAGCTGACCTGCAACTCTTGTTCCAACTCGGTGAAGTTGAGCGAGCGTGCGTTTGAAGCCCCAAGGAGCGTCGTGAAGAGACACCACATCTGATCGACGAGCAAAGTACCGGTAAGACCAACGCTGGAAGCCCAATAGAAGCAAGGCGCACCGCAAACTTCATTGCCAGCACTGTGATAGGCGACAGGTCGTTATTGTCAAACTGCAGGTGGACAAAGCAGAAGAATCCAGCGGTCGGGCAACACCGCTGATGCGCCCAGCCGTGTACTTCGATCCCGGAGACTTGTGTTCGGGGAACATGGCAATGGGAATGAGTGTACCAGAATCTGAACTCAACTCTAGCAATGCCGATTGAAGGCACAGAAACCAGATTGGGCCGCATATGGAAACATATGCTGATACATTCGGCGATCGGTTGAGATTGTTCTCAGCAGGAGGTACCTTATATATAGATAAGCAGGTTTTGGGACAAGTCTAAAATGGAGATCACAATGGCAAGATGCTGAATATTCAGCAGAATACTTTCGTACAACCAGCGCAATCCGTGCGGAGACCATAGCTGCATACGTTGGTGACCGAACCGCACTGCACACCATGAGTCAGGCTCTCTCTGAATGTATCATTCTCATTCACCCCCGAGTACGCACCTGGAATGCATGTCCTTTCTGGCATCCAAACGCTCCATCGCCACAGAAGAGATTACTGGGATTCTTCGGGGTGGCGTTCAGAACTTCCTGAAGAACGTCGACACGAGTTAATCAACGCCCGTTTCTTGACGTCCCGTAACGTAAGCATGAGCACGCTCACCAGAGTGATCCCCTGACAGGTGCATGGTGTATCATAGTCGCAGGCTCGCTTCAGGATATCTCGCTAGCGGGACGATGGGGTAGTGCTAACATGAGCGACAATACGTTTAAGCCTCATTCGCCAACCAACCTGAAAGTTTTCATCCAACTCGGTAAAGTTGAGCGATCGAGTGTTTACAACCCCGAAGAGCGTCGCGGCAAGAGAGAATACCTTTACAACCGTCAGGGCCCTTGCAAATGCTGCTGGAGCTCACAGGACCTACACGCACCACAAACTTCATCGCCGCCCAGTTGTAGCCGCTAAAAAAATGCGCGTCGAAAGAATGGAAGGGATAAAACTCAGGTTTTCACTTGGAGCTCCTGGCCCAAGGTTGACGACGAGCGGAGCGGACAACGCCGAGATTGCTGATAGTCCCAACTTTGGCCAACCCTGCGCATCGTTGACGACACCTGCCCGATTTTCGGCACGATTTGTCCGTGATATTCAAAAAATTCACGAGACGCGATGGGGTGGCTCTATGGAAGTTGGTTTAGTCTCACCACAGAATCACAATGTTATGCTTGGGATTTCCAGCGTGCACAAGAAGTTACTTTTTTATCAGATTCCTAATGCGAGCGGGCCAATAGGACTTCTATAGGCAATGCGGCCAATGTGAACGTTCAATTAAACTAAATGTCGCATTCCGTTCATGGAGCTCGCTGGCAGAATGCAGTCGTTGTTGTGGGTCGCACGAAGAGCACCAATGGAGGGCGTTGTTTGATGAGCTTCGCTTGCTTAGAAATGGCTAACGAAAGCTGATATTGCAACACAGAGTTTCGATAGGTCTGATACAGACAAGTACGAGTGACAGATAAGGATCTGTTAACGAGACACCCTCGCCTCGCGTCAAACTTCCAGCCTCTTGCCGAAAACAACCAAATTGACGTCGGTGAGGTTTTCATCAACAAAAGAGTGCGTTGCACTTGACGCAGGCATCTCGTGGGCCATAGCTGCAGCTGACACCTGGATCACGCGAGTTGCACTGGGGAGTTGGTAAGTTCGTGATTGAGATGACAGTATTTTCACGAGATGCACCTGGAAGACACTGTTATTTTCGCAGCCAAACGCTCCGTCGCCGCACATCAGGTATTTTGGATCTTCCGTGGAGCTCGCAGAAGCCTATTTGAGCCGCAAGGAGATCAATATTAGCAAGGACACGATGAGTGGCGAGTAGATACTGGAGAAACTCACGGCGAACATCCCGTAGCACTTGCACTTGGTCGGGACGCAGGCACGCTTGGAAATGTCGCTCTGGGGACGACCTGTCGCTTTAGTTCTTGGGCAGATGTCACCGGTTTCAAAGACTGACCTTGAGTTCGTCGTCTAGCGATGTGTGATTGAGCAGTCGTGCGGACACAGACGCAACTAGAGGTGCCGCCAGAACAAAGAGTGCCTGCCACGTATAGAGTTCACTTCAGCTTTCAGGCGACCCAGATTTGGCGTTGTTCGTGCACGAACCGAGAGCTTCATAGTCAGTGGGGAAGAGAGTTGCGCAGAGGGAAACCTGCGTTAGGACAGAAAATCCTGCAGCAGAAGAACACAAGTACAATTGGAGAGTTATGAGCAGAGCCAAGAGACGAAGAGATTCTGAGCGGTCTCCGGAATATTCATAGCGCTGACGGTGTGAGAAGCAAGATGAGACGCGGAACCAGCACTGCGATTCGCATCCGCGCGCCCGCCCCTCAGCTTCGCGGACCGCGGCCAGGATGATTCTCCGCAACAGACAAATTTGTTTGTGTGAAGTTCCGGTCTTGGAGAGTGTGAGAACAGTAAGGCGAAACTGGTGCTGTTCGAAATTTGAACCGAAGAGAAGTAACGAATAGTGAAGCATGTACACGCGAAAGCTCACGCAAAGTTGGATGGAACCGCTCAGCTAAGGTCAACCTCGACGGTCTCGCCGACGTCCTCTGACTCGTCGTCGTCCGCCACCGAGCTCCGTGTCTGCAAGCAATATGAATTCCATCTCCTGCACGCTTGAACGACGCACCTTCTCCACTGGCGGAGGCGGTGGCACCTCGACTGCAGTGACACTCATCGTTCTCGCAAATTTGCTCTGCTGCCCTTGCGTCGCAGTTGGCGTCGTCTCTCCATCCGCCACAGCTGGTTTCGAAGCTGATGCCTGCGCCAATGCTCCTTCAATGCTCTGCGGATTCGAGCCGGAAGCAGGAGACGTTGGCGAGACTGGAGGGAACTTGAAGCCGCGTACCATAGTGCCGCTCCGCGCATGGCCCTATAACATCACTGTTAATGACACCAATAGGATGCAGAAAGCATTCAACTGACCTGACTCGTCCGCGGACTGACCACTTGTTCCTCTTCTTCCTCGTCGCTCTCAGTCAGCGTCGTCGGCGCTGGTGGAGTCTTGCCAAATGGCGTTCGACTTGCTTGACTTGGGTAAGGATGAGTGCCTGGCGTGTGACTCTCACTCATGGTTGTTGCATGCCCGCCGCCAGGACTTGAAGGTGACGCAGGACTGGATGCTGTTGGCGACACCGTTGCCAACGATGCCCTCTTAGTTCGCCACGGCGGGCCGCGCAACGGTCATGCCGAGGTAGTAGTTCGCAATGGGCACCATCCTGGGAACTTCTTGAGTAGCAAAACAGCCAATTGCGAAGCAAGCCTTCAAACCTCTTCTCGGCATCACATGCTAGCACCCATTGGGGTTGGACAACGGGAATACTGAGCTGCAGTGCTCGTTGGTACTCGACGCCAGGCGGGTTGTTGAGGTATCCCTGCGCTCTGCCAGGTGGAGGTACGGCTGCAGGTGTAGTGCAAACAAAGTGCGTTGTATCGATCTGGATCTTCTCGCTCCACTTGGCACGCATGCGAGAGAGCGACTCCTTGGCGGACTCAAGGAGTTCCTCGTCCTCGACGTTGCCAAAGCACACGCTGCAAGGGCGGTCAGCGGGGTCTAAAGGCTTAAAATAAGCTAAAATCACCATATGCCCGATGTATCGTTGATCGTGTGCGTTCTGACTTTGAGCAGGTTACTGGGAAAGGTCCCTGCAGTTGTGCGGAGCACGAGTTGGAATGTATATTCGGTGTTTACCTAGAAACTTGAGTCAGAGAAGCCAGAGAAAGCGCCGGTTCCTCGCACCTCCAGGCTGCTCAGCTTTGTGCTTGTGTTTTGCGTGGGCGCAGGGATGCTCGCTAGTCGTGCGCCGTTGCGGTAGATATCAAGCGAGCGCAGCTTGGCAGTCGCCATTTGCAGAGGAGGCCACTCCAAAGTAACGCTTGTCTGCGTCACGTTACGGACCTGTGGGCCAGAGATGAGCTCTAGCAATTGCACAGAAGCTGTACTGGCGCACCTCAAGTTTAGGAGGCTCGGGGAAGCTTATCCCGAACATTTCTAAGATCTCGTCTTGCAGACTCCAGAACTCGGACTTTTGACGTTCTTCTTCGGCGACGTTGCGGTGAACCGCGATGTTGACGATACTAGTCGGAAAGAGCTCGCATCAGCTGTCAGGGATGGCTTCGCTACAGGCGTGAGCACGCTCGATGACCGCACCTTCCGCTTGTTACTCCAGGCGGTAACAGTAAGGATGGGAACTCGATCAAATGCGCGCGCTCGCCAATTAGAATCTGTTTCGAAGGTGATAAGATATGCGAAATGAGGGCTGCAAGGGAACAAGTACCGCCATGCCAGCATCTGAGCGCAGCATCAAGAACATCGCGCAGGCACAGTGAAATGCACAGTTTGTGTGAAGGCGTGGAGTTCATAATAATGGATATTCATAGAACAGCGGTGCAAGGCAAGCATTGAAATCAGCCCAAGATTGATTTTGTCTAGTTTATCGCATACCAAGCTTTCCCACGGTGAACGTGAAGCTATCTTGCCCCATTTCGGAAAATTACCGCGGGATGCGTAGTTCGTATCGGTTTAGAACAAGTCGAACGCGCGCGACCAAGCACAGAACAAGAGTCAAGACGCGCGGACGGCTTCTACCGGACCAAGCTCGTCCTTTGCCTCAAACCCTCATCCCTTGGTCTCTGCAAGCGCGCCTCTGACAACGCCAAAACATGCCTAAAGTACGTTTAATTCCAGCCTGGGTCAGAAGCTGTCACTACAATGATAACTACATTGCGGCGACCGTCTAGAGCGCGCACACACAAAGCCACCATTCCGATCCAGCGCAGTAATATTGCATGCAGCAATCTCGATGAGAGTACGTAACTACTCCATATCCTCGGGAGGAGGATGCGGTTTTGTTCTCAGCGTGCGCGAGGAGTCCACCCTGATGGTATCGCATAGGGCGGAAAAGTACTTGTTGTTCTGGACCGCGTATACGTGAACCGTATAGGTGCAGTGCTCACTATTCCACGGGAGGGGCCATCGTCGCTTCTTGACGCGATAAAACTTGATCTGCGGGAGCGTGGAGAAGATGATGTGAGGCGAATGCTGCTTCCATATCCCATCCCTATTGTCGGTGCTCACGCTCCATCCAACGATGTGCGTCCCTTGCGGTACCTTGATGTCTGCAAGTAAGATCTCCTCGGAAGTGCTGCCGTCGAGCCGCACTTGGCGCTTTTCCCACTCGACAACCTTGACATCGTCCGTGCCGTGCATGCAGCCAAAGAGGCGACTACCTCCTGCTCGTTCGTTACGATAGCCCACCAGACCGTCTGCAGGCTCATCCGTCTTCGACTCGTTGACGAGCTGCCAGAAGGTGCAGATTCTGCGAAACTCCTGGAATTCTTCGATATGACACTGAGCCAGCACGTTGAAGTTGGAGCGAAGGTCTTGGTCGTGGGCAATAAACACACGCTTGTCATCGACCAAGCGAAACAGTGTCCTCTTCTTCGACATCAGGTCCCAGACTGGAGTCGGCATCGGATCAAAGGTAGGGATGAGATTGGCCACATCGTACAGCTCGCGCAGCTTATCGCGCAGCTCGTCCAACTCGTCCAGTGTCTTCCGCGGCACCGGGACAGCAAACGGTAACTCGACTCCGGCGAGGCGAGAATACGGGTGCAGGTGAGCCACAACTTCAATGCCTTCAACGTTGCTCGGGTCGATGTACCACTCTGCGAAGTTCGCAGCGGCAGCTAACGTGGGCGGGTTCTTATAGTTGCGAAGCGGTGGCCGAGCCTCTTCCTTGAGCCTGCCGAGATTCTGTGCTTGGATTGAAACCTGGTATTTCATTTGGACGTTATGCTTGTCGAGCGTTCTGGCGACCTCCATCCCGAAGTGCTCGACGCCGACATTCATGTGGAGGTTGAAGTTATTCCGCCTCTGCTTGTCTTCCTCGGTGTGAACGACGAATGCAGCGTACTTCACTGCGTATGTCGCGCCGGCGATGAAGTAGTCACCGTACTTGGCACGGAACGCCCCTGGATCGTCTCGAGCCAGCTGCTCAGCCACGTTCGATAGCTTGAAGTCCTCGTCTCGCATCTCCGTCTGAGACTCCCACTGTGAGTATACGAGGTAGACCGTGCGGCTGGAGGCTTTGGCGAACTGTTTCCCGAAGGCAGCCTTGAACCCGGCACCGAAACTTGGTACACCGGGTCCGAACGCAACATCGACACTAGCGCCAGCCGCGAGCTCGTGGAGTTTGCTCTCGAGGTTGGAGTCATGCACGACGTCAAGTTTCAATTCGCCGCTACCTGGTGATGGGACAGGCCTGTTCGTTTTGACAAATGGATTCGCGGCAGCAAGACCCGTCAGGTGGTTGATGCCTAGTCCGATTTCGTAATCGTCTTGCCAGGGTACGGCCCGAGAGGGCTGGCCCAGCGGGGTCCAATCAGCTACTGAGAGATGCGGAGAGGACCGAGAAAGCTGTATATCGGAGACTTCCGATAGCCGTTGGAGCCAATGGAGGCACTGCCTCGATTAAGTTGCGAGTTTGGCGTTTGGTCAGCGCAGACGCATGCTGTGGGCTTGTTGAGGTGATATTCAGGGTGCTATGCACCTAGAAAGCAACGAAAAACGCTATCTCGTTGCAGTTGCCCCAAAGAACAAGCCTGTGTACGCCTGAGCGGTGGCACAAGGAGGCGAGCGCAGGGTCAACAGCTCCAAGCAGGTTTCAGATCCAGGGCGGAGTGGAAGGTGCTTCACACTCCGTATCGATCCGGCACCCAATCAGTCTAGGCATTACCTGAAGGCGGTTGCTAACATCGGAAAACATTCCAAGCCTGTTAAATGGCTGGCGTCTCCGAAGGTTGTTCTGAGGGCTCTGAAGCTGGTATTCGAGCTTCAATTTCAATTACTCATGACCAACCGCAGACAGCGCTTTAGCGCAAGTTTCAGCATAAGAACAATGATATTTGTCATGCTAGCATAGGAGACGTGCAATGCCGCTGAGAAGCACCTTCAGTCACTAACCAAGTCTGCTTGACAGCAAACGGGGACTCGGGCTTTGGAGCAATCAGTTGTTGTGCCAAGGCAGTGGTGGTGTCACCATCAAGGACGGACCCTCGATACCGAGGAGTTGGAGTATTGCCATCCAGCAATCGATTGTAATGATGAGGCTGGGGTTGCCGACGATCTCACATGATGAACCGAGAAGTTCAGCGCGGAGTGACAGGGTCGTGGTAATCGATACCACTTGCCCGCCGCTTTAGGGACCGGCAGTTGTTTTACGAGCGTCAGCACACATCTTGAAATCAGAGGCATCTTCCAATGCTGATTTGCGGACACAAACAAGGCTGCGGAAATGACACTCAAGTCTTCGTGACTAACAAAGACGAGCCTCCGTACAAGAGCAATGTTGTGGGTCACAAGCTCGCGGAGACGACGTGTGAGATGACAGACCAGGGAAACCGGCTTGCACTTTTTACGAAATCGGCTCGGCCGCAGGCAACAATTGAACATCATCAGTGTGGAAAGCAATCCTTGCCGTTTTCTGGCAACCTCAAGATCGTAATTAATGCACTACCATGGCAGGATTTTTTAGCATAACTATAGGGAGCATGTGCTGAAGAGGCTCAGCACACCAGCAATCACATCACTGTGTCTAACTTCGCGCGCTTCAGAGGCTGGCAGCATGCACCGATTGAGATCCGACTGCCACAAGGCAGCCAGGGATCGAACCCTCTGAGCCTGCGGCGTGCATACAGATATGAGATAGGATCCCCATCTGAATTAACATTGCTCGCGTAGGACGGCCCGTTCTATTTCAAAAGCTATCGCTTGACGTTGACGGCGCACCGGAAAACTTGCAGCTTGAGTGCTGGTTCTTCTGGTGACCTGGGAGCTCTAACTGCATATGGCGTGCAATCTGTGTTCGCTGACCGCATTAACTCATTCGACTTTGTTGAGGTGCATTGAAAAAGACTTTTTCGGAGACTTTTTGGCGAGGTATTCACTGATTCCACTCTAAAAACCTCGAGGTTTGACGTAAGGGGATGAATTCGATCGAAGACATAGAAATACAGTTCAAGGTCTAGGGTTCGAGTCTTCAACATTCTCCAAGAGCAGTATAATCTCCTGCATCGTCGGGCGGCGGAAGGGGGCATGTCTCCAACCTTTTTGCATCACCTCCCAAACTTGATCCGAGTTTATATCCGTTAAACGCTCAGGGCGCTCACCGCTGCGAATGAGTGAGAAGGCATCTTCTGCATCGACCGTGGCGAAAGGTTCTTCGCCAGAATAGAACTAGATGGAGACAAAGATGTGAGAACTCCCCCGATCGATCGTAGCATTGTCTCACCACCCATGATGTAAGAGCATAACCAAAAACGTCAGACTGAGGAGAAGGCTCCGTTGTTTCTGGTGCATGATACCGACTGGCGAGGAAGAGCGACCTGTTGTTAGTAGTGTCAAATCCTTTGGATGGGTGTTGTAGCGGTCGGAAGTCAAAGTTGGCAATGTAGGCATGGCCGTTCTGTCCAACGTAAATACTGGCCTGCGCGATGTCAATTCTCTGGTGTCCAAGACAAAGATTGACATACAGGGCGGATGTCATTGTGAATTATGGCAGGCGAACGGGTGTGAAGGAAGTTCAGGCCACGCGCCATTTGCAGCATCTGGGGAGGGGAGTTAAAGCACAAGTGTACTCGTATACGAAGGTGAACGGACCATTTGCACATGGTTCACGTCCGGGTTCCCGCGCAAGTAATCGGTAGACAATCCGGAATCCATCCATGGTACGACATAAGCCGGTAAGTTCGGAACCCCGGGACGGGCTAAGGTGTATGTGCCGAGGAGCGGGAGGATATTGTCATGTTTGAGTTGCGACCATACAATGACTTCTGCCAGAAAGTTTTGCGCAAGGTCAAGCTTGATCCGTCTGCTATTCTCCGGTTCGATGATTTTGACAGCGATAGCTGAAGACCGTAGGTGCAATGTTGCTTTTATTTCACGGATGTTTCGCTCGATGTCGCGGCCATCTTGAACGAACCTGACGCTCGATATTTCATTCGTGAATTTTGGCAGGCCACGTTCCAGTATCCACTTCTCCTTGTCGGCAACGCTCCAATTTACAGGACACGTGAGAACGTCATCTCGGGTTGGTTCCAGAAGTTCCACGATGCTACCGGCGTCGATCGGAGAGGAGCCAAGCCTCCAGCAACGGAGAGCAACGTCCCAGTGTACTTTGTCCAAACCCATGACCTGGGCTGTGCGGTCAGGGCGCCGGGGTTGTTTGCCATTGAGAACCAGCCGAACGAGTGACACATCGGCCACATCCACCATCGAGGTGATCGTCCTGAAAAGCTGTAATCAAGGTCAGAAGCAGACAACGTGGAGAAATCTGAGGTGCGCTACCGCAAGGAGAAGAAATCCAAATGCAAAGATATCGCCCTGCTTGTCCTGAGAGGCGAGAAGCACCCGGAACTCGACCAGTTGCGTTGAGTTTAGAGGTTCCTTCGCAGGAGGTGTTCCCAAGCCCACCCAACGTGGATCATCAGGCAACGAGCTGTCCTGGGGTGGATCTGGAGCTCTGTCGTCTGGACGGTTCTTAGCCCAGAAGGGCAGAGGACGTTGGCCAGACTGCAAAGCTGAATAACCTGAGGTGACAAAGCCTAATTGAAATACTCCATCGTCTACCACAGAGACGTGATCCTGATTGGCATTAGAATCGCCAAGAGCGCATAGAAAACTCCGCACAATATGCAAATCGCCATGGACAATATCGTGAGAGTGTAAAAATGACAGCCCTCGTGCAAGACTGAGAACCTGAGAGGGTATTGGTTATGGACACAGTACAGATATCTGAAACACGCACAACGTGGCGACGCTCAGTCATTGGGTGGGAGTGAATGTAGGCTTGAAGGGATTGAGATTCGGTCAAGGGTTCCACGGTGAAGGCTTTGGGACCGTCAGTACAGACACCGAAGACTTGTCTCAAATTGGGGTGTGGGTGAAGGGCCCAAGGCGTAATTGACCTCACGACGGCCTAGCATAGCGGTTCAGCACATCGGTATGGTTTAGTACTGTTACTTACCCCGAGTTGTTGCTGCGGTGTGGTGCGAATGGGCTGAAGGGTCACACGTTGAACATGCCAGATCCGTAGAATAGAGCCAGTAACATCCGACTGGCCATCTGCGGCTTTATCGTCCAGGAGAACTCGTCCAAACAGCCAAGACAAAAATGGAAAGCGAATACGATGAGGCCTGAGCTCCAGAGTGCGTCCACCGTACAATCCAAGGAAACCGAGCAAAAATGAAAAGAGGCCGCGTGGTCGCTCGACCTTCGCCTGCTGGTTCGATAACGCCTCCGACGGAGGCGACGCTCGAACATGCGACATGCGTGCAGGCTGGTTGTGAAGAAGGACAACCGGCACTGTTTGTACATGTTCCTGTAGACTCGGGACTCAAGACCAAACGTGTTTGTTCAACTTCCCACGTAAAATCGGGACTCCGACTCCAGCCTCTTCGTTTGTATCCTCGACATCTGAGTGAGGTTGCGGAGTCGCACACAGCCTAGGGCAGGTAGTACTTCGCTTAAATACAGACTCTCAACGTTCTCTTTCGGCTACCACCGCGACGCCCGTCTCGCCGAGGCACAAGCCAATATTCATCCCTGCCGATGTCGACCAGTGGGTTTCTACCCAGCTCTCTGGCGGGTGGGTTCTGGAGTTTCATAGGCTACCCAAAATCGGTATACAGTGCTGTCGAGGAGCACGCAACCTTGCCCGCACCAGGAGCATCACAACCCCTACTTCGTCTGGATCCAGCCTCATCGAGATATCCCACTGTGACTCTTTTCATCGAAGAGGAGCCCGAAACACCTGTCTCCGTCGATTGGGAACCACTCAAAACGCCTGCACCGGCCGACGACACTAACGACTATTCGATATACGTCCTCGTCGACGACGGTGTTCTCAGGACAGACTCACGCGTAGCCAACCTTGAGGAGGCGTCGTTTTCACCCACCCATGAGGAGGCGTCGTTCTCATCCGCTCAGGTCAAGATTCTTCGCGCTGTTTTGCATCGTGGAGGCGACACCTCGAGAGAAGTGGTTTTGAAGGAATTTCGAAAGATTCAAGCGAACTCATCTCTGCCAGTACGTCCCAACAGCGTGTCCTTTCAGGAGTGGATTTTTATTATGGTTTCAGCGACGTGAAGCCCAGATAATGTCCGCCACCTCCGACAAGGACGGTCATCCGAACGTGATTGAATACTTCGGCACTGCTTTCTTCCGTTGGGCCACCGACTTGGAGAAGAAAACGTGGATGGTGATGGAATATGTGGATTATGGAACACTTGAACTTCTCATTCACTCGGCCGGCCAGCCGGACGCCACGGAGGACATTCTGCCCAAAGCACTCTGTAACAGCCTCGTGAGTGAGCAAACAACGCTCTCAATCTATATACTGAGGGTAGGCTATAGACCAAAGACATTCTGGATGGCCTTGCGTTTTTGCATCAGAAGCACATCGTGCACGGTGATCTCAAAGTCGTATGTATCAGTGTGGCTGATACTCGTATTGCTCCTCACACCTTTATAGGACAATGTCTTACTGAAAACCTCTAGCGAGAAGCGCTTTCACGCTGTTATTGCCGACTTCGGACTCAGTCGTTATTGCTCAGCAGCAGTACCGTCTGGTATCGCCACGACGGAAGGTGAACGAAGCGAGGGACACGCTTCGTATATGTCGGCGGAGACACACAGATGGAAGATTGCCCTCCCTGACATGCGGCTGATCCCCAAGGTGGTGTCGCCGAACTTGAACCCGCCAGCCTCGGTCCCAACAGTATGTTCGTCTAAACGTATCAAGCTAACAGCTTATAAAACGTATCAGCGTTTTAGCCAGAGATCTTTTGCAGAGCAAGCGCCGAGGAACTTGTCAAAAGAAAAAACTGGAGACGTTTGGGCGTTCGGTATTATAGCGCTCCACGTAAGCATTAAGTTACCCATTCCTCGGCGGCATGTTGTGACACAGTTATCTTTAGATTTATTCCTACGTGCTACCATGGGAACACGTCGATGAACGGGATATCAGAGCCTTGCTCGGTGCAGGCTTGCGACCTGATTTTCCAGGCGCTGACACTCACCGTCGAGGGCTTGACTGGGTCATGTGGCGTCTGCTCCGTGATTGTTGGGAACAATTGCCCCGCCATCGCGTTACAATCGATACCCTACAATCGCTTTGGCAGTCAGAAGATCTGCGAACTCTAACGTTCTCATCTGCGCCAAACCTCTTGGGCAAGGCTGGAGGGTGGGAAGACCTAACTCAAGAAATCACCATTCCCGCGGCGGCGCTGACAGTTCCCAGGCGTCGCGGAGATTATAACATCATTATAGGCGCGAAGTGGCAGCCTGCAGAGATTGGTCAGAATTATGTACAGGTGCATCTTGTCCAGCGGCGCGATGTGGTCAATGACATAGAGACAAACACTGTTCGTGATGGGATGCCTGATCCTTTACATCTCTCATGTTCGCTTCACAGGAATTTGCCGCGGAACTTGTTCGATGGCGCCGTATCCGCCATGAACGATTCGAACCGCTGCTTGGGGTTTGCAAAATCGCCTCATCGTGGTACGCGGTCACTCCAGTTCGGGAATCATACAAGAGTTGGTCCCAAGACCTTGACCGAGAGTCGGAGACGCATTCTATGTGGTACAATCCTACTTCCCGTGTCCGCATGGCACGTATTTATGTGCAAACCTGCTCATACATTGCTGATTATCTCCAGCTTGCGGATGTCTCTCGTGCAATTGAATTCCTGCATATGCAGACACCACCGATCGTTCACGGTGCTATTTGCTTGGTCAGCTTGAGAATTTACTTGCTCGCTCGAGGCTGATGCCAACGGCAGGACAACATTCTCTTTCCTTTCGCGAAGTCAATAGTCTGGCAAGACAAACGAGAAGACCGCTCACATGCCTACATCACTGGATACTTCGCCATGCGCTATGGTATCTCGGATAATGGCAACGTTGATGAAATCGTAATTGCGATCGATGTCTCCGCATTCGTCCAGATGGTTCACGAGGTACGCAACCCGACGGGCCACGTTTTCAAAATTCCGCTAATATTTCTTCAGGTCCTCGGTGAATCCATCGAAGAGACGATTGGAGACACTACGTTTGAGGATGCGGTCATCATCAGGTCACTTTTTTCTGAGATCACCAGCGTGGTCGAGCGAGCTGGCGCTGTCACCACCCACATGAGTCAAATTCGCAAGACGTTGGAAAAACTGCTCAGTATCATAGACAAACTGTGACAAGATACCCACTTCTGCCGCAGATCTAATGCATATTTTTGACGAGTCTACCAACTACGGTGTTTATTTTTTAAAAGAGCTCGAGGTACTTACAAGCTGCGTTGACGCGAAAATTCCGTGAAAATTCCAGGAAAACAGTACGCCGCCTCCGTGCGCAAAGACTCCGACTCAACTGGTCCACCTGACGATTACGCCGGCCGTACTTGTACTTTAATGCTTTCTGCGTCCGGCGAGACGGCACTATGTATATATCTGATGTATTCATGCTCATGGCTTGGTGGAGTAACCATAGCATTTGCACCACGGGCTGCCACCGCCTGACAGATACAGTATTTCTATCCTCGAGATGGGTATAAAAGGCTCGACCACGGTCACGCACCCTCGAAAGGGTAAGTCGACCTATAACTAAGTGTGGTTGCTCTTCCCACCCATGCAGGTTTAGGCGCGGGTGTGGCTGCATTAGTATCCCCAGGACGGCATCCGACCTGGCATTTGGTATAATTCCGCTTCAACGTTGGTATCTTCACTATCAACTCACTCCTCTAATGAGGTAAGAATATCAACGAGCAAACGAGCAAACAGAGGTTCTTGGGTGACCAATTTACGGTGTGCAAACGCCTGGCCGTTGCCCTGCGTCCGATCGATGCCTCTGCTTTCGGCTTTCCTCCCTGCGCACTCACGACAAGCCCAATCACCGACTCGATGTCCGACACCACACTTACGAATGGTACGCCTTTTTTTGGAGGGCTCCATGCATACTGAGCCGTGGTAATGTCAGGCTATGTGATACCAAGTCAAATTCAGCCCCGTCGGCGGCGAACAGACCAGTCGACGATCGACGGTCAACAAATCTTCAGTTTTATCTGCAAATGAAACTGCTGACTATCTTCAGGAGGAGGATCTGATGATCGCAGCCAATCCACAGACGCGAGCGCAGAGGGGAAGGTTGCACCAACAACCTCATTGGTTCGCGACTGGCTTCGTACTATGCAGCCTGCTTAACCCAGTATAGATCCTGACCGAGCCAATCCCAGACGGTGAACTGCAACCCAATGTGGTGTACTACGGGGGGCAGACTCCGTCGAGCAAGGTCAAGCTTCGTCCAGACCGACCACCATACAAAGGCACGATGTCCAGGATCCTGAGGGGGGACTTGGTCCCTCTAGATCAGCAGTTATCTACAGAAATCCGAGCGGTGGTCTGCAAGGAAGTCCTTGGCTATGGCAAGACTGGTACGGTTCGTCAATATGATCTCCATCTTCATAACTCCGAGGCTGATTTTCGTCAAGGGTCAAGAGGCGAAGATTGCTGCAGAGGCGTATTTTAACGAACATAAATGCATTGTTCCTTACCTTGGTGTCACCCAACTCGAAAACGAGTCGAGCAATGCATCCAGCAGCGCACCCGAAACTCAAGCCCAAAAACCTCCGCCAGTCCCAAAACAATGGATTGTGTCCCTGGACCTTAATCTGGGCAACCTTAGCGAGTGGATTCGTACCAATCCCGTCGGACTGAACGAATTGGGACTATGCGACCACTTGGTGCGAATGCACTTCGAACAAGCCCTTCTCGTCTCACCAGTGTTTCCGCAAGTCATCCGACGTATTGTCAGGCCTCATCCATCTTCATAAGATGGAAATTGTTCATGGTGATCTCAAAACGGTACGCCTTCAGCTATCATGATCTGGCGACCGTCTCACATCTTTCAATCGAGGATAACATTTTTGTCTGGTTGGATAACGATCTGCCCGTGCCAAAGCTTCGGGCCAAGGTTGCAGATTTTGGACTAGCGCGCTATTCAGTGGTGCGCCGAGGAGACACTCTTCGCACCGAGCCGACTATCCGTAGGAAAGGTACCGCCGCATTCATGGCGGTTGAGTACCTAGACAAGGCACCACCGATGGTCGGGTTCGTCCAGGATAAGGCGGCGCGGCTAAGAGGCGCTGGAAAAGCCATACCTGGTACCGAGCAGCTCTCCACAGACCCGTTGTCAAAACAAAAGGCAAATGACGTCTGGGCTTTTGGCATGATTCAATTCCATGTGCGCAGTCGTTCCGAGTCTTACTCTAGCTAACGAAAATGCATATTTCAGGTTTACTCTGGACAGCCACCTTTTCGCAACATTCCCGCGCACGAGGAAGATCAACTGCGTATGGAACTTTTGGCAGGCTATCGCCCACAATACCCCGCTCGTCACGCCAAAGAGCGTGGAATGGATTTTGTGAGATGGAGAACTGCGAGGGATTGTTGGCAACATATTCCAAGCCGCCGCCCGGAGGCTGCGGACATCAGACGAATATGGGAAGATGTTCAGTTGCGCCAGATAGACGGATGTTTGCAGACTCCGCCGTTTGGCTCGGCTGGTCTTCACGCCATACCTGATTCAGAGGTAGATTTTGTGAAGGATTCAGCCCCTCCGAATAAGCACTCCGGCTACGTCGAGGTAAAGGCGCATTGGCGACCGTCGCCAAATGTACCAGGCTATGTCCCCGTCCTTCTGATTCGCCCCGATAATCGTAGTGGGCCAGTCAACGAAGATGGGTGGTCCACTGTGAGTTCGCTGACTGTCGAGCGGACAATCTCATACTTTGACACAGGACTTTCGACATGAATTATGTCGATGGAGGCAACTTCAACACGAGGGCTTGCGTCCGTTGCTAGGTGTTTATCTTGTCCAAAACGCACCTCTGAGGGAGTGGCACGCCGTGGTTCCTGTATATGATACGTTTGATCAGTGGTCTGAACGAACACTGCGTGGGGACCTCGATATCGTTGAGCCATGGTATAAAATGGTACGCTATTTTTCTTGATCGTCACTTGTCGATTGCTAAGCGCGAGTCAGCTTCTGGATGTCGCCAGCGCGCTCCAGTTTCTCCACATGCAATCCCCCATGATTGTTCACGGAGCGGTCGAGCTCGTAAGTCAAGGTTGTACAGCTATCCCTGAGCTAATCAGGAAAGTAGTGTAATGTGTTGTTTCCGAGTTTCAACAACTCCCAGGTTGAAACACAATTCTCGGTGAACGCGACGCTCGCGAATTTCCGCTCAGTGCGCACAGGCGACACGACATTACACGACGTCAAGGCATTCGGCGAACTTGCCCTCCAAGTATGTTCAAGTCACCGCCGCTCGCAAATTTAACGTTACTTCTCAGGTTATGCGACATCGTCGACAGGGTCTCGGTCAAATGGATGAGCCGTTGCCACCAACCGCTGAGATAGTCATCTCACGATGTCGCGACGGCACTTCAATCATTGACGGTGCTGTCAGTACACTGCGAGATGCACTCGAGACAAGTGACGATGCATGACTTCGAGATCCATGCAGGCTCTCGTTCATGCTTTGGCATCGCGGTATCACTTACATAAGTCAGGTTTGTAAAGCGTTGAGAAGACTGCTCAGCATGATGGACAACCTGTAGCTACAGACTCTCCCGTTGAAATCAATTGCGAATATTCAAGATTTGCAGCTAAGCACTGTTGAACGGAACGCGCGATTAAAGCAACTTGTCAATTGTTCAGAACCGCTCCAGCGCGCGCATGAACTCCACTTCTGCCGGTATTGTCTGACCTGAAGCGGGCAGTAATGGAGCGAGGGAGGTTGACCCCTAGTCGATGGTCTGCATAAACCAGTCAGTGGGCTTGCAACTACAAGCGTCGCCTTCGAATTCCTACTGATCATTATGATAAGATGAATATGTTCGTCGTGATCGTGACTGTCGTTAGCATGCTATTACGGTGAATGACAAGGGCTGCATATTACATGTAGGTGATCTGCGCAATGACTGGCTGCTCCGGTTTCCTCCCACAATCCGTGCACTTCGGTGTTGCCTTGACTAAGTCGGTGAAGTACTCCCTTACCGAAGGGTCTTGCTCGGCCTCAAGCTGGTTCTTGAACCATTTCGGTGCCATCTCGTTGCAGTGGAAGGCAATGAGATGGCTGCAAGCCAGGGAGTCGCCTTGGATGAGGTTAAAAACACCATCCACGGAGAAAATTTCATCTAGAAACGGCTCGACGCTGAATTTGGGATATTGTCTGTGAAGCTCACACAGCTGAGTGATGATAGCTGCGGCCAACACTGCGAGAACTTCGAGACGTTCGTCCGTGTCTGGCTTGAGCAGGCGGTGATTGCGACAAATCATGTTCCAGGTCGTAGGCGCAGTCGATGGCTCGTCTGGGAAGGCGGAAACAACATCGTTCGAACAATTGGGCAAGTTCGGCCGGACGAGCAGATTGATGAATGAATTATCGAACGCTGGCTGCATCTCCTTGCTGTGCCTCCACAATGCGCTGATGGCGGATGTACAGTCTGTACCGGAAGTTCGCATCCTAGTTTTCATGAACGAAAATACACTCTGAATCCTGCGGCGCTCCTTCAGGTCGCCGTCATCTCGTGCAAGGAGGAGATGCCGACAGACCAGATGGAAGGTGCTGGACCAATAGGGGACCTGGTGCGAAGCAAAGATCTTGGCTGAGCCGGCAGATTCGAACGGCGCACAGAGAAGCTGAAATGCTGATGTAGCCACACGCGGATACTGCTTCTGGACGAAGTCCGATTCGGTGTCCGACTTCCACCGCACAAATTCGCGTGTTGTCATCCACTGAAGGAGTCTTTGTACGTCTTCCATCTTTGTATGGTAGTCACCGAGGCGTGATTTGACTTTAAGTGTGTCGACGAAGTCCTGAATGACAAGAGCAAGATCGTCCATGCTCAAACCAAGGGCGACAGGCTGGGACAAAAGCGTTTGGCAGGCGACAAGCCATCGTTCAAGTGGATGATTGTCCTCTTGTCGTGCGAGAGACTGCTGCGCGTTGAGAGCAGGAACAGCGTCACACATTGCCTCTACGCAGTGGGTGTACATGCGAAGGGCACCAAGATCGTCATCCGAGTTTGAGAGACAAAGCCAGATCTGCTCTGCGTGGAGAAGCGTAATGAGCTGAGACAGGCTGTTGGGAGGAAGAGACGACATGACCAGCGCTGAAGATGAGTGGAGATGCGGCGCCATCGGTGGTGACCCTTCTCCCTCGTTAAGTAGCTTGCTCAGAGCCGGCTGAGTAGCCGCAGAGTTGTGAGCGTGAGTCCAATGGCGGACTGTGTTGAGAACGGCATCCCAATCTCGTTTTGACGATATGCGTTCTGGGAGAAAGACGGTCATCGCGAAGCTGGCGAGGAAGTGGAGATCATGTGTTCGGAACTTTCGCCAATGCTGGAGCGTCGCTGCCAAACGCCGTTGGTCCCAAGACGTAAAGTGGCTGCGGTCGACTCTCAAGAACAAAAGGGTTCGAAGGCATCGGGCTGCTGCTGTTACATCGTCTCGTGATGAGCGTTGCGACAACGCAGCAAAGCGGGCCAGTGAGCGCGAGCGGAGGTCGACTCCACGGAGGCCACCCAGCTGATCATTGAATGGATCCAACGCGCCGATGGCGTCCAGGACAAGATTTGCATCGTCTTGGGTCGGCAGCGAGGTGACCATCCGCTCGAGAACGAGACAAGTCAATTGATCGTCGCGCTGATAAAGCAGCCTGCTTTCGTGAAATGGAGGTCGAGGTAAAGATTTTCCTGTCCGAGAGCCGGAATGTGATTGAGAAAGATGCGACTTTAGCTTGGAACCGTCATCGGGAATCGAGGGTGCAGTGTATTTCAACTGCGCCTCTAGATCACTATGAGCTGCCGATGAATCGTGATGGTCCCAGTTGATCTTGGATTCGTCATCCGAAGTAGACCGTTCGCTGTGTGTCTTATCAGCGCGGCGAAAGCGTTGTATGGCGAGGCTGGTTATTGAGCCTGACAACATTGAGGTGTATGTCCGTATTCCGGCGGCCCAGGCCCGGTGAAGTTGCCGTAGTAGTGGCGTAACCGTCGGAAAGTCTCCCTTCCACAACGGCAGAAGTAGTAAGCTGATATACACTGCTGAGATCGTGATCGATAGGGCAAGGACGAGATAGGCAAGTGCCACATCCACATTCCAAAGATACAGGACTAGGCCTGCCAAGAAGATGATGACCGAAAGGTGGAGACCGAGTGGAAGAGTTGAAATGAATCCGGCCATATGCCATCTGCTGAGTCCAGTGCGGAAGGTCGCGTGACGAAACGCCCAATGCCTCGCTGATTGAGAGGGTGCATTGGTACGGGTAGAGTAATCGTCTAGCCACTGCTTCGCTAAAATAGAGAGCAAGGCAATGGATAGAGCGAGGATGAGGCTGAAGAGCCACAGGCCGCAGGTCCAGCGCGACCTGGTCGGTGCGACGAAGTCGGACGGATTGGGGAGTAGTCCAGCAAGCGAAAGAGATGAATTTTCGCGCTGCATGGAAATAATGACGGACTTCGTCAAATACTCCGTGTAGTCTGGCTGCAGATTCTTGAACCTAGATCAGGTTTAGACGCAGTTATACGAGTAGCATGTTGATTGACTCACGATTCGACAAGGAGGGCCGTCAAGACAGCGGAGAAGAGGGCCGCCTGGATCATGTCATGAGTACGAGCAAGTTACTATGAACCAAAAACTAACGAAGAGGAGCAAAATGTCCAGCGTGTTGTTCCAACTTGCTAACTGGCGTTGATCCACCTCGCGCGCGCGATCTCCATACACTGTCCAGACTCGGGCATTTTCGTCCGCCTCGCGACCAAACTGGTCCGGAGGGTACTTTTGCTCGAAGTCGGATAATGGCACATCCGTTTGTGTGAGGTATCGGCCTGTGTACTATTGGGTGAATACAGTAGACACCGCGAGCACGGGAGCACGTACTGAACTCATCCTTCTCCCAAGGATACTCGGCATCAGAGCCTTGCGATCCAGGTGATGCTACAGAGTTTCAGCTTCATGAGCATGGTCGATCGTGAGTCCGCCACGTACTGCTCCGCGATGTACTGCTCCGCGAGGGCGTTGACTGGCCAGACGGCGTTGACTGGCCAGACATGGACGAGGGCGTTTGGTTGTGCGGCACCGCCGCACTTCGTGTTGTATATATACTGATGCAGGGAGCGGGAGCTCAAATTCGCCGTGTTGGCGACCGAGAAGACAACCCTGCCGGCAAATAGGTGCAGGTAGCCATGCGCTCGTGCAACAAAAGCGACATTGGCCGAGTTACAACAACGTTGGCAGCAAATACCGCAGGGCTCCTGAACCAGTCACTCGCAAGTGATGCGCTGCGTGATGGGCGGTGTATTGTGACCTGCAGGTCGCCATGTGTGGAATGTGACACGGGAAAGTGGCCCAGGAGCAGGGATGCAGGTGATCTGCTCGGGATAGGCCGCACGTGCTCTGTTCCTCTTTGCCTCACCTTGCAGAGCGCTTTGACCATGAGTGCCATCTAATCCCAAGCAGCCGAGCCTCCAACTCCTATGCAGTTATTGTAACAAGTACGATGTAGTCGCCATGTAGTCGCAGACGTTGAGTCGTGGGAAGTCAGCACAAACTCATTCACGTATCACCCACCGTGTTTCTTCTATTGTCCGTCCGGCCGGTCCGGCTATCAAGTCTTGGTATCCCACCTGTCACATCTCGCTAGCTTTGTGCTCACTCTTTCCGGCAGCGTGGCGTTGCAACCTGTCTACCCGATATCTGAGAGCGTCGGCCAGTTTCTGTGCTTAGGAATGCAGCATCAAGTCGCGGTCGGCCAATGGGAGCTCAGCGGAACATCCAACTCCACAGAAACGCAGAGCTCGTGATGCCGTTGGCTTCGCAGGTCTCGGGGGAACTGCGGCCCGGGATTCGCTCACCTGACGCAGCGAGAAGATAAAAAGGCTTTACTGCGTCGGGGCCACACGACGTCGAGCACCCAGCACAGATATTCAATGAAGGACATGAAGCACTCTGTTCTTACCTGCTTAGTGGCATGGGTTGTACTCACATCCGCCCGGTTGTGTTCTCTTGCACCCCTTGGCGAAGGGCGCGACGACACCGATCACGTCCTTGACGCAATCTCGACGTGCGGAATCAACGGAGTCATCGAGCTCAAGCCCGGCTCTTTCAACATCACCAGGTAGGTCAGTCCTCATGAACTGAAATGAGCTGCGTTCACCCGTCGCGTATTGGCAGGAAGATGACTTGGACTCTTCATAACACCATCATCAGCCTGCGCGGCAAGTTGACCTTCCCACCTAACGTCACCTACTGGCTAGACCCTGCCAATACCTATCGCATCGTCCGCATTCAGTCACAAGCATCTTGGTTTGTTGTCACTGGTTCCAACTTCGTAATCGACGGACACGGTGTTGGTGGCATTGATGGCCAAGGCCAGACCTGGTGGGAGTATTATCAAAGCCACGCGAAAGCCGACGGCGACGGTCGCCCGATCTCGCTGACCTTGCATGAGGCGAAGAACGCGGTCGTGCGTAACTTTCGTATCGAGTCGCCGCCCTTCTGGTGCAACACGGTGGCACAAAGCAGCGACGTGGTTTACGACGGCATGTACTGCAATGCGACGAACGCAAACCCAATTTATACTGGGAAGAAGTGAGTGCCAGCAACCTAATCGAGTCTGGGCTTATGCTAGGTTAATAGTATTGTCCCGAACACGGATGGTATTTGCACGTACCGCAGCGATACAGTCATCTTGCGAAACTGGGATATCACCTGCGGAGACGACTGCCTTGCGATCAAAGGAAACTCGACAAACATCTACGCTCATGGCGTAACATGTCGCGGCGGAAATGGTATTGCCGTCGGCTCGCTAGGCCAGTACATCGGAGAGGAGGACAACGTTCACAACGTACTTTTAGAGGACCTGAAGCTACTTCGTCTCCCTGAGGATGTACAACCAAACATGCAGAAAGGCGTGGGTCTTCACGTTCTTTTAAGTCTTCATGATAATGCTTATCATGATGGCTCATAGATCTACTTTAAGTCCTGGACCGGTACAGCAAATGGCGAACCTCCGACTGCTGGTGGCGGAGGTCTTGGGACAGTCACAAATATCACCGCTCGGAGGGTGTTTGTTGACCGCGTTCGAAACCCAGTTCAACTGTATCAGACAAATAACGGGAAGAGTACAGATGCACCTTCACAACTAAGCTTTTCGAACCTCACTTTCGAAGACTGGTCAGGAACAGCGGTCACGACTTCCAGTGAGCATGTTCCTCAAAGTTAGCTGTTAGTTACTAACATCAGCATCTCGTACGTCTCAGTTGTTGATATGCGCTGCAGCTCAGCTGCATCTTGTCCAGGCATCACGTTCAAAATGTTCAATGTCACTGGCCCAGAAGGACAAGCTCCCACGTGCAGATTTGATAATGTCATTGGCTCAACGGGTCTGGATAGTACAAGTTGCACAGCATAGCGATTTGTCAAATAATCGTAATTTGTGATTTGAAGGCTTGCGTCAGTTGTGAACAGGCACGGTGAACTTGGTTGTGCTGACAACCACCTGATTTGGGAACAGTGTCGGCTTGAATACCCAATTCAATCCCAGTGAAAACTTTTGTCACCCAGAAGATCTCCATCAATCTCCAAGAGCATCTTGGCGATCACGATACTTAACTTGTACCATCTGCCTTCGGCGTCACTAGAAGAAAGTCCGTGCATCTTAAAGTTTGTCGTCCGCGCTACCGACTCAGAGCTAGCTTGAGAAGCCCAAATTTACATGCATATGAGCACCCTGGGGTGTGCCGCAAGTATCGATGGAGAGCCAAAGCGTGTCACATACTACGAACTGTCGAGCGCCGGGAGAGAGATACAAAGGAAGCCTATTCAACTGCGTGCGCCAGAGCAATGTCAGTTGAACTCACTTAGGGCCAGAGAGGCATGATCAACCGACTTTTAAATGCATGTGGTTGAAACTCTAAGTCAGTGACATGTCGCTTGAGTAGCAGCGTGGTGAGTGACCAGCGTTGGGACATTTCATAGCGGATGTCAATTACCTTCTTGCTAACCGCATGTAACGAGTCTTTAGAAATACTGAGAAGGTTGACTTTGGCGGTGTAACTGAGCCTCTGCCTGATGAAGATCTGGGATGGGAATATTGTCTTGAGTGTTAAGTAGAGAATCGTCGTCGAATGATCATTACCACGCCTACAATACAACTCCGGGCATGAGAAACTTTCCCTAGAGGAGATAAAATGCCACGCACGCAATTATGCTGATCTCGACGTGCAACGCATGACCTTGTGAAGTGAGGGCGGCCGTGGGCTTGCGTGCGCTACCAACCCAGGAGGAGACGGCCCGCCGACGCTATTCACGCATTGGCCTCGAGTAGCAATGAGATACAATGCAAAGTGGCTGACTGTCCTCGTAGCCCCGTAGAAACCGGTGTCACAGAGCGTTCTCACGTCCTCGGCGTCAAGATCCTTGTAGTAGCATTGTACTGTACCTGTGCTGTACTCGGCGGATGCGACTCGTGCTGAATGCGTGTGTCCGCTTATCTATGAGCAGTTGAGTAGTGTCGGGCTGTTTTAACATAAATTGATACGTCCGGAGTGCTCACGAAGACGTCGAAGGGGTTCCAGGAGCGATATGGCTCCGCTGGTGCTGGCACAGGGACGTCTTCACCATGAATCCCGCCCTGCCGAATCGCCTGAATGCCAATTAAAGTCAGGAAGAATATTTTTCTACCCACCGGCTCGCTGTAAACACGCAAGGACCTGGGAGTCGAAGGTGAGCAAACCGTGCGACGACACAGGCATGAGCTACAGCACGGGAATCATAGCCCACATACATAAATCGCTCGCAAAACTACATAGCCAGTGTCTTATCAGCTCCGCCGGCGCATCTTCTGCATCATTTGCGGTGCAAGCTGCTTCAACCACTCGTGGGAAGGCACTGCTTACCCGGTAATGAGCACACTATTTTGCCTTTGGGGGTATAGTTGGCGCCTTGTCGGATTTGGTGAGACGCATGCCAGTGGAGATGAACTCTCGCGGCTGTCCTACGAGCGCCATAATGAAGAGGAAGAGACGGGTCACGCCCTCGGCGGAGTCGGGAGGTAGTCTCCGGTCGCTTACAGGGTCCAAAGATCGCACCTTGGAAGCAACGTCTGTCATGAGGCTGTTCATGACCGAAAGAACATGCTCGATCTCACTCAAACGCAGCCAGGTTCCTGCTGATCGGGTCAAACACGAGCAATTCCCACACCTCCCACCAGCAACATCAGACGAGGTGCGGTTTCTTCCTGAGTCAACAACGGCAAGAGAATTGACTGTTTGATCCGAGGAAGAGCAAGTAGCATAATCTGCCATTTCAACAAGTCATATTTGAGTCCTGACGGTAGCACGTGATAAGGTGTGGCAACACCACTTTAGGAGCCTGGTGCCCTGGTGCGATCTACGCCGGACGGCGTTAGAGTTCGGGCATGAAGGAGAAGGCTCATATATAAAGGACCCCGGTTGCTTGCCGCGGAGTGAATCGTGAAATGGTGGTGCGAGTGAGGGGTGGCACAAGCGCTGCTGATAAAAGGAGACTGCAGCCAGAACCAACCTGCGAGTTTCAATCTAGCCTCTGCTTCTCCGTGCAGTGCCAACATGTCGCGCACCTCCTCTAGACAGAAGGTGCTTTCCGCCACCGTCGGGTCGTTGTGGCACCCTGGCCCTGGACAAATCGTCTGGTTCGAGAAACACGTTCCGCAGACGCCCACGTCTATTTGGATTGGACGTGTGGTACAAACTAGGGCACGTTCCGAGGCTGTGAAGGAGAGCGTTTACAGGCTGACGCGTCATTCTGTAGATCCAGGGAGATACATGCGTAGTCACTGTTAGGTTCAATGACGGTTCAGAATCCGAGGTTGATAACTGGGTGGCGCTGGTTGAGAGCAAGAAGGCTGGAATGGCACACCCCACGTTTACGGGAGAACTCAACGAGACAGCGCCTCCTTAGTGTTGTGCAAGTGAATTGGTTCATTTTAGGCAAGGATGGTTGCTTGTGATCATAGTGCTGGACGTCATGGCTGTGTCAACCATAGACTCGCACAGGATTGGGATGTACACAATAGGCAGACAGAGGTACCGTAGAAGGGTCGGTTTTGCATAATAGGGCAGCATGGGGAGACGGTAGAAGCGAAGAGGTTTAAGCGCCGCCGGAAGCATCTTGGATCCTCTCTCTCTTGAGCCTTTATTGCTTGGTCAGCCAGCTTTCAGTTGAGCAGAGTACCACAATCGAACGTTTTTAGAGACCGAATTTGCAATGACAGCCTCAAGCAACCCCTACCCTGGCGGACCTGACCGCACACGAGACGAGATGTTCGTCGGTTTCTAGGAGCAGATGCCGCGGCCGCTCATGCTGTGCCCAGCCTGCCCAAGCTCATCACCAAGCCTTGGGTTCGCCCAGAGGCCGCCGCTCTTCTTATCAAGAACGTTCGGGTCGTCGATCCAGCGACAGCATCGGTTTCTGAGCCAGTCGATGTCACTGTCGAGAACGGCCGCGTGAAGAGCATCGGCCAGACAGATACCTCACCGTTGGGCTCTGGACGAACGATCGACCTGGATGGAAAGTTTATATGCCCTGGGCCCATCGACTGTCATGTGCATGTCACGGCAGTTCCTGGCGTTCGGGTGAGCGACGGCGGCCGGATGGACGACCATCTTTAACACTCTTTCGACTAGACGATGGGAGAGCTCTTGGACATGCCCGAAGAACTCATTTCGCTGCGCACATCTTACGTGCTCAAGGGTCAGTTTTGGCGGAATAGCATTGAGAGTCGTCTCATTTGAACAACCTCGTAGATATGCTCTCCCGTGGATTTACAACTGTCCGCGATACCGGCGGCGCGTCCAAATCAATCGCCACTGCCATCGAGGAAGGTCTGATCGATGGACCCCGGCTCTTCGTCTGCGGGAAGGGAATATCTCAGACTGGTAAGTAGTACCGTTGTATGCCCTTCCGCATCTTGACCGTCCACATCGAGGCGGACATGGCGATTTCCGCAAGGAACCACGCCCGTCCGCGACGAGCTGCTGTGGCTCAGTCCGCTCCATCTGCCGCGTCGCCGATGGCGTGGATGCAGTCATCAAGGCCACCCGTGAAGAGTTGAGCCTCGGAGCAGACTTCATCAAAGTTCGTCCCTTCATTTCACCCTCGAGCTTTTATTAGAGCCGACCTGGAGGGCTGTCGGCGGAGCAGGTCATGGCCGGCGGCGGAGTCGCCAGCCCGACAGACGCCATCGAGACCGTGCAATTCCTGGCCGAAGAGATCCAGGCCATCACGCGCACCTGCAAGCAGATGGGCAACTTCCACGGTACGCGCCTGACGGGTCTCACGCAGATCAGTGTGTACGGCTGATCCTCTTGTGTTACGCTTAGTCACGGCACATGCATACACTGTGGAATCTATTAACCATGCCATTGATAACGGCGTGAGGGGCATCGAGCACGGCAACCTCATCGATGAGCCAACCGCTCAACGGTCGGTGCGGCTCATACTCTACAGTGTTCAGCGCTGACGGTTCGGTCCCTAGGATGGCGAAGGAAGGCATATTCTTGACACCGACGCTTTCCTGCTATGGCATCATGGTCCGACCGCCCTTCGAGGTCCGTATACCAATCATCTGTATGCATCTAGCTAATCAAATGAGCGCAACTGTAGAACTTCCTCCCCGAATCCGGCAAGAAGAAGAACGAGGAAGTGATGAAGCAGGGGCTGCAAGCGCTACTGCTCGCCGAAAGCGCCGGCGTGACCGTGTGTTACGGGACTGACCTGCTCGTCTCCATGCACGCGTTGCAGACAGAGGAGGTTGCGTTCAATGTCTTCATCTCAAAAACGTGGTGGTCTGACTCACGCTCGCCCCCTAGTTCACGGTGCGCGCATCCATTTTGCCCTCGGCCAACATTCTCAGACACGCAACGATCAACGCTGGTACGTTCCCTCCCTCGCCATACGTTCGATAACCCGAGTCCGACATGCGTTCACTGTTGGCAGCCAAGCTTCTGCGCCGAACCGGCGAGCTCGGCACCCTCATCCCTGGTGCGATCGCCGACATTATCGTGCTCGACGCGAACCCGCTTGACGATATTCACATCCTCGACCGTCCCGAGACGCATCTGTTTGCAGTCATCAAGGAGGGTCGTGTGGCTCGCAGCAGAATCGAGGGCTTGCCGGCCGAGCCGCTGGCATAGGAGCGTGTTGCGTCAGTGTATTATTGCATGACGGTCAGTTGAACCAAAATCAATGTTTACTTCGTCCCGTCGCGAAGAAACATCTGATAGTATGGAACTACAACAGTCCTCGATCTTTGAGACTCCAGAGGGTATCTTTGATCGTATCGGGCAACGGTATCAACGTTCGGCCGAGCAACTCCTGGCTCCGTGGCGAGATCCTCCTAAAGCCCTCGCGTACCTCGTCTGCACACCCTGGGACGCCGACGGGGATCTCGAATGGTAACTTAGGCAGGCGCCCGGGGAAGGCTGTGTGCGGCGTCCACTGAGATGAGAGGATTTAGTTAGTGAGACGTTGCAAAGGTGAGAGGAGCGGAGGCGGCTCACGTAGGTCTTGTGTGGCAAAGGGGCCAATGCCAAAGGTGAGTCGGTGCCCGGCGAGATCGTCCCGCTCCAGCGCGTCCACGATCACCGCCGCAATATCCCTTTATCACATAGTTGCAGCTCACAATCAACTATGGATCCTCCAAAAAAAAAAAAAGCTTACCGAACATCAACATGCGTCCAACAAACGCCTTCCAATCCTTCTCGCTAGCTTGCAAGTGCCGCAATAGAAGAACAGTAGAATAATTAAGATCCTGAAACGTCAGTGAGGATCCGGTCTCTTGAGGATGGGTCCGTAGATGAACGGCGGGTTGAGCGAGACGGCGTCGAAATGCACGTCGGGGCGGGCGACGAAATCCCATAAGGCGCGTTCGGCGAGGACTTTGGAGGCGGAGTATTTGGTGAAGGGGAGGCGGAGGAGCCTTGGGATTCGAAGTCGGATAGGCAGGTCGTGTTCCAGTCGGTCTGGGGAGAAGATGTGAGTTAGTTAGTAGGGTGAGATGGGACGGGAGACGGGAGAACGGGAGAACGGACCTCGGAGTATGCGTACGGTCCTGGATGGGGTTCTATCATTGTGGCCGTAGACGATAGATGAATGACCCGTCGTACTGTAGGACTGCATGCAATCTCGGCTCAGAATATTCATTTAGGACGATGGTTAGAGGACGCACTTTAGTCTCTGCAGCGCGTTCAAAAGTTCGAGTGTCCGTTCAAGGCCGGTTTGATCCACACTGCGGTAGACACCTCAGCAACAACAACAACAACTCGTTGACAACAGAACCATACGTATACGTACTTTCAGGCGGGTTATCTTCCCCGGAAGCCAAAGTGGCGACGCGAGATGGGCCACGGCATCGACGCCGAGTACAGCTTCATCGAACGCGCCAGGCTGCCGTGCGCCATCAGTCCATTTCCTGAAACCTCATCGCAGTACACTTTTGCTCCAACGTACCTGAGCGACGTCCGGCACGACTATATACGCAAAACCCTCGTTTGAGAATAGTTGTTGGAGGTACACGCCTTGGCTGCGGAGCGGACGGTGCCGCGGACGCGGTACCCGCGGGCGAGGAGAGCCGTCGCGGCGTGTACGCCTGTGAAGCTCGATGCGGCGGTTATGAGCACCGTTGCGGGCGGGGTAATCGTAGGCATCTTTTAGACGGGGCTGGGAGAGTTAGAGCTTGAGGAGGGGGGTACTGCTGCATCGCGGCAGTCGCGGTCACATCTTTTTATCTCGCCGGCACGATAGGGTCCTTTCGCCGTCACCCGACGAAACTTGCAGCTTCGAAAATACCTGTTTGCGATGTTGTTTAGCCCGGGGGCTCGGAGGTCACAGATACGCATAACTCAAGCGTTGTGGCTCAGGCACGTGGGGTATGCGGAGGCTTGTCGTGCACTGTTGGAGATGCGCGGGGAATCACAGTTAAACTTTTTAGCGGGAGCGCGTAGTGAGTCATAGCGATCGACTTGGTTTATCACAAGTTTGGGTAGTCCTGAAGACGCTAGCTCATGAAGTGAAACGCAGGGTGTGTTGATTGGAAGCCAACCAGGATTGAGTTCAAGCGCGCCGGGACCGGTGCCGGGTTGTTGCAGCATGTGACGTCGTCGGTTCCAAGCGCATGCGGCCTTCGATCTGTGGGGAATGACAATTGACATTGACTTTTTTTGTCAGCGCGTTGCAGGGGTTCAGGGTTATAGGCGGTGGGCCAAGTCACACACACTGACAGTGCGGGACCGAGGGCGGATGACCGGATTGGTGGAGTGCCCGCGATGTCTAATTGCAAAGGCGGGTGGTAAATTAGGGAAATCGATTAGCGGGGGTTGCCGGGCGAGAAGGGAAGGGGAGATGGGATGGGATGTAGAGGGAGTGAGCGGAACTTTGCCGCGCGCGAGCACTCTTCCGCTCACGTTCCCAGGTTCCACCCGAGGGAACGCAATTTCGAGTCGGCCACCGTCGTCGCTCTTTTTTAACGAGCGGCCAGGCATTGTACTGCACCCGCACCAGTCTATCGTCGCACGATCTCGCCACCTGCTGGCAGGTCCGTCCTTTTTTACGACCGTTTTCCTGAAATCCATCCAAATCGTGCGCATCTCTCGCAATAGGCAAGCATTCAAATCACTTACGATCGAGTGCCAGGATGAGCAAATTGTCAGCGTCGACCAAGAACAGTCCGCTTCCGACACAGTCAGCGTGGGCACGAGGTCCACCGCAGGCAGGCGCAAGCACTCCTACAGCTCCCACAAGCACCAGCGGAGGCTTGCCTACTCCAGGTCACACACGAAAACAGTCGAATGCTACAGCCAATCCAAAAGATGCGCCCGTCTCGGTTCGCGCTGGCGCACAACCTTCACGTCCAACATCTCAGGTCGTCTTTGGCTCGCTAGACGACTCTCCGCCGTCAATCCATCGCCCGCCCCTTCCGCTACCGGCCCGACACCCATCTCGACCGCCAGTGTACGGTCTTTTGGTCAGGTCCCAGTCACACCTGCCTCGGCAACCGGCCCGTCCGCCGCGGGTGCTGCTGCTGGTGTTGGTGCCAAGGTGTTGCCGTCGTCCAACACCAATGGCACGCGCACGACGAGCACTACTAGCACCGCCGCATCGACACCCGCACCGTCGACACCCGGTACGCCTGCCCACATGCCCACAAAAGCTGCCATCGCAAAGATGGACATCAGCAAGCTCTTCCGCGGCTCCGGCCCGCCCGCCATGTCCCCTTCGTCGCCCACCACCAAGGCGCCCCTTCCGCAACCGTCCAACATCTCCCAGTCTGGTCAGCAGCAGCAGCAGCCTCCTTCAGGTCTGCCTCAGCCACCGCCGCCGGGCCAGTATGGCTACTCGGCGCCACATCTGCGCCCGCCGCCCGGCGGTGCGATGCCCCCTCGCTCGCCGCAGCAGTTCCCGCGTACCATGCCCAACGGTGCTGCAGGTCCACGACCGCCTCTGATGGCTGGCCAGGTCCAGCCTAACCAGCTCCCGGGCAGCCCGCGTATCACTCCCCAGGGCGTGCCCCCGCAGCAGCAGCAAGGCGTACCCCCTCAGCCTGGCATGCAACCGCAGCCGGGTATGCAACCGCAGCCAGGCATGCCTGGTGCACCCCAGATGTGGATGCAGCACAATCCGTACTACGTGAGTGTCTAGATCTTTCCCTGCTCGTTACGCGTCACCCCCCCCTTCTGCTGCTGCTGTTCCGCCGTCCAAGCCCCAGTGCCTGGCTTCCCTCCGACCGGCCATGGCTCATTGCAAAGTGCGGAGCTCGCCATCTGCGGACCAGTGCACCTCTTGTTTCACGCGCCTTTTACACCCGATCGGCACGCCCGCAAACTTAGTCGTCCCCACATCCCGTGCCCTGTGTGTCCTGTCGCCAAGCATCACGTTTCCGGCACCTATCTGGCATCTAGCCTTTCGTCACAGTTCCAGGCCCACTTGACACGCACCCTCATATTTGCGACCAACATATTTGCGACCAAATTGCGGCAACTCCCAAACCCCTTCACCGCACATCTTTCACGCCGTATGGGTGTGTGTGTATGGCTGGTTTCAATTACGCCCCCTCCTCGTGTTAACCTGCTCTTCAATGGTTACGTCCCTGGACGTGTGCCTTTCATCTCGCCCTATTGTGACACTTGCTCGCCACCGCCGCCGCCGCCGCCGCCGCCGCCTGCACAGGGCTCTGCAGTCCCGTCCCAGTTCTGTAGTTGGTCCGGCAATCGTCACGGGCGCGGCGGCGCTTGGTCCGCGTGTTGTCTTTTGCTTTCACTTTTTGGTCCAAATGTCAAAGCTGCATGGACCGGATCGCCGACCGGCTCAGCGACCTGCTCTGAGTTGCTCGATCGCAGGTGTGGCACAGACATGTTTCACGCTAGCTGGCGGGCGGTTGGCTTGTCGCTTGCTCGTCGGTCATGTCTGTCGGTCGCATGTGCCCAAACCTTATCGGCGTGGCTTCTGGTTCTGGATTTTGATCCATCCCAAGTCTGCTATCCACTGCGTTATTATTATTCGTCGTTCTGTTGTTGCAGTCGACACCTCTAGCGTTTATTCCTAGATCCTATGTTGGACTGGCGACTCTAGTAGCCAATGCTGACATGTTCGCAGTACCCGTACTACTACCAGATGCCCCCACATCCCGGGCAGGGTGACCCCAACCAACCCGGTGTGCCGCCTCAATGGCCTGGCGCGCCCCCTCCTGGCCAACATATGCCACCGCACATGGGCGGCGCCCCGATGTCTGGTCCAGTCTCGTCCCCACGCCCCCCGCCGCTGGCGATGCCCGGTGGTGGCCCCCCTCCACCAGGCGCGCCAGGCGCGTCCGGTGGCCCTGGCCCCGTGAACGGTGCGCAACTGCCGCCGCCGCCCATCATGCCGAACCAGGCAAACCAGCACCAGCACCAGCAACATCAGCAGCAGCATCAGCATCAGCAGCAACAGCAGCAGGCACCGCCGATGCCGTCGACACCCGCGAGCAACGTGAACGGGGCACCGTCGCTGCCGGGCACGCCGGGCACGTCGACGCGCGCGATGCCGACCCCGATGAGCCCGCAGGCGCCGAGCTTTGTCCCGAGGACGGCGGCGAGGAGCAGTGGCATCCGTATTACGAACCCGAATGGCGCGCCGGTGCTGTTGCCGCTCAAGACGGACACGCCGACGAATACGCCTATTGCGCCGACGAGCGGGAGCTCGTTTGCGAATGCGCCGCCGCCTCAGGAGCCGCCGGTTGTGGCTGGCACAGGTGCAAGTGCGGGGACGGGTGCAGCTGCGGGTGTGGCGGGGACGGGGACGGTGGCGAAGCATGAGCATCGGCGCAGTGCGATTCGGATCGAGAGTCCGGCGGATAAGGCGAAGCGCGAGGAGCAGGAGCGGGAGAAGAAGCGGGTGGAGGAGGAGGCGAAGCGGGCCAAGGAGGACGAGGAGAAGAAGAAGAAGGAGGACGAGGAGCGCGTGAAGCGCGATAAGGAGGAGAAGGAACGTAAGGCCAAAGAGGAGGCCGAGCGGGTCGTGCGCGAGAAGGCGGAGGCGGAGCGCAAGGCTAAAGAGGATGTGGAGCGTATGAAGAAGGAGGAGGAGGAGCGCGTGCGGAAGGAGAAGGAGGAGGTCGCACGCAGGCTCAAGCTCAAGGAGGAGGAGGAGCGAAAGGCCGAGGAGGCGCGTGTTGCTGCCAAGGCCAAGGAGGAGGAGGAGGAGCGCGTCGCAAAGGCCAAAGCGGACGAGGAGCGCAAGGCCAAGGAGGCCGCCGACGCTGCGGCCGCCGCTGCTGCTGCTGCTGCTGCTGCTGCCCGACGAAGAAGGACGACGAGGAGCAGCCTGCACCTGCCCCCGATGCCACTGCCGATGCCGATGCTCCTCCTGCTGCTACCCCCGCCCCCGCCCCGGCTGCGGACAACGTCGAGCCAGCCACGAAGAAGGACAGCGCGTCCGAGGCGATGGAGCGCGTGCAGCAGGAGCTGTCCTCGGGCAGCGCGACCACGGGCTCGATCACGACGCGCCCGGGACTGCCGCAGCTGACGATCAAGACGCCAGACCCGCGCAGGCGTCCCGGTCCCATCAATATCGACGCGGCGCGCGCGCCGATGACGCCTGGCCCGATGAGCGCGTTGGCGACTGCGCGTATTATTACCGATATCAATACGATGGCGTACCCGGATCATATCAAGAGTCCGCGCATCGAGCTCAACATAAACGCGCCTGAGGGCAAGTTCAGGTCAGTGGTGGTTTTTGGATTCAGATTCGGGAGATGCAGAAATTGGAGAGCGCTGATGTTGAAACATTTTTGCTGCTTTGCAGGTACGACCGCGACTTTCTCATGCAGTTCATGGAGGTGTGCACGGAGAAGCCCGACCACCTTCCGCCGCGCGAGACGCTCGTAGAAGCCATCGGTCCTATCGAGAACCGACCGCCGCGCAAGGGCTCGATGGGCCCACCGATCGAGCGTCGTGGCTCGGAGAAGTTCCCCATGGGCGGCTTCCAGGCCAACATCGCAAAGAGCAAGATGGACACGTTCGTCCCGTCGCGTCCGTCGTCCATGGGCAACGCTGTGGTACGTGCATTGGGTCTTTTATGGCTAAAAGGCGGGACAGGGGTGGTTTTGTGCTTATTACCGTTGTGTTGCGTTTTTTTTTTTGCTAGCCGTTCCCCGGTGGTGCGAATGGCCCGAATGCACGTCCGCAGCAGATGCAGAGGACCCCGAGCGGCGGCGGGCCGGGCCAGAAGACGCATCGTACCCGCAGCCAGCGCGGCAACAACCGCGAGAGCAAGCTGTCGACGTCGACGCCGATCAATATGCATCCCAACTCTGGGTTGCCAGGTTTCGAGCCCGTGGAGCCGCTGCAGCGCACTGATAATGCCTGGGGCCGGCGTGGGGGCGGCGGCACGCCTGCAGCGACCGACGGCGCCGAGATCGTGGAGCGCAAGGTCAAGTCGCTCCTCAACAAGCTCACGCTCGAAAAGTTCGACACGATCTCGGACCAGATCATCGAGTGGGCCAACAAGAGCGAGAAGGAGAAGGACGGGCGGACGCTGATCCAGGTCATCCGGCTGGTGTTCGAGAAGGCGACGGACGAGGCGGCGTGGTCGCAAATGTACGCGCGTCTGTGCCGCAAGATGATGGAGCAGATCAGCCCGGGCGTCATGGACGAGGGCATCCGCAACGCCGACGGCCAGCCGATCACCGGCGGCCATTTGTTCCGCAAGTACCTGCTCAACCGGTGTCAGGAGGACTTTGAGCGCGGCTGGTCGAACCAGGCGGCCACGGCCAAAGCGGCAGCGGAGAAGGCGGTCGAGGACGACGAGGCGAAGAAGGCCGGCGGCGGTAACGGCGAGGAGGTGCTGTACAGCGTGGAGTACTATGCGGCGCAGAAGGCGAAGCGGCAGGGTCTCGGTCTCGTGCGGTTCATCGGCGAGCTGTTCAAGCTGCAGATGCTGACGGAGCGCATCATGCACGAGTGCATCAAGAAGCTGCTGAGCAACGTCGACAACCCTGGCGAGGAGGAGATTGAATCGATCTGCAAGTTGCTGTCGACCGTGGGCCAGGCGCTCGACACGACCAAGGCTCGCAGCCATATGGACATCTACTTCCGCCGCATGAAGGATCTCAGTGACAGTAACAACATCGACTCGCGCATGCGCTTCATGCTCCAGGACGTCATTGAGCTGCGCCATCGCAATTGGATTCCGCGTAATGCGGTCGCGGCGCCCACGACCATCGCTGCGGTGCACGATCAGGTTTGTCTCGGTCAAACCTGTTTCTTTGGGCTAGCTTTGACTGACAATTTTGGGGCAGGCTGCAAAGGAGAAGGCCGAGAAGGAGCGCGAGACGCTGACACGCATGAACACAATGTCCCGTGGTGGTTCCAGGAGAGGCGACAACCGCAGCGAGTACGGCTCTCAGGTCGGTGCCGACGGTTGGTCCACCCCTGCCGGCCGCGCCCCATCGGCCAAGGTCGGCGACCTGTCGCAGTTCGGCAAGATCAGCAAGGCTACGCCTGGCGTGCCTACCAGCCTCGGCCCGTCCTCTGTCTTTGTGGGCAAGAAGGCCGTGGAGAAGCGTGAGCCAAGCTCGCTCTCGCGCGCGTCTAGCTCGAATCCCTTCGCGGCCCTCACTGAGAACCCGGGTGCCAACGCCGCCGATGCCCCGATCCCCTCGCGCAGTCGCAAGACCAGCGTCGACTTTGGCTCTGGCGGCAGCGATGTGGGTGGTGGCCGCAGGAAGCTGCAACTGCTCCCACGGTCGAAGCCTCTGGAGGAGGTCAAGGCCGACGAGAAGGCTGAAACGCCCGATGGCAGCGATGACGATGTTGCGTCGCCGGACGAGGATACCCCGCCGAAGAAGGTCATGTCGGAGGCGGAGGTCAAGCAGCAGGTTACGAACGACACCAAAGAGTTCTTTGCGATCCGGAAGCTCGACGAGGCGGAACAGTACTTCGAGTCGCTGCCGGACGACCAGCGGTACCGTATGGTCGACTCGGTGTTTGGCAAGGCGCTCGAGGGCAAGGATGCCGACGCGACGCTGGCGGGCGACTTGTTTGGCAAGGTCTTTGACGCTGGAAAGCTTACGACCGAGGACCTCGAGAAGGGACTGGCCGGCATGATCGAATTATTGGACGACATTGCTGTCGATGCTCCTGCAGCGTACGCTCTGTCGGCCAAGATCATGTTCCTGGCCAAGCTGGACGAGGACGCGGTCAAGCGGTTAGGCCAGAAGATTGCCGTCGAGGGCGAACCGCTGGTTGCGCCCAAGGACAAGCTGCTGAAGGAGTACCAAAAACTCTCTTCGTAGTGGTTTTTCCGCATCTTAGACGCGCTACCGCCGCCGCCCTTCTTCGTCCTCGCACATCGTCGTCCGCCATCATCAGCCCTTCGGTCCGCCCGCTCGCATGATCTTGTCGCATCTTTGGTCGCCTCGCACGTCACCAACTGTATCACTGGCACTCACGTCTCTCGACTCCCTTTACACGTTCACGCCGTCTCGTATCCTGCAACGCATCGCATCGCCACGTCGCCTCGTACTCGCATCGTCGCCTCGTTCAGCCGCAACGCCTCGCTCGCCACGTCACAGCGTATCATGGCATTTACCCAGGCTCTCTCTCCTCGCAATCACGTCGCTCCCGCTCACCAAGTTCCGTCGCATCTTACCATCACGCATGCACCAGCCCGCATCGCCCGTTAATATTCCGACGCCCCCGCCGCTGCTAAAATAAAAGGCAGCGCGCACTAGCCGCGCGTCTCACTCAAGAGTTTCGCTCCTAGGTTGCCTTGTTATGCTACATGTGCTCCCTCCACAAATGGTGTTTTTCCTCCTTTTTGTTGTCGTTGCATCCTCCTCTTCCCCGACTTGTTTATTACCCGCTGCTCCTTTATCCCGCCCCAACCCGCATTCGCAATTCACCCTTCTTGATCGTATATACTTGACCACGGACGCGCTAGACACTTGCGTCAACTCCCGATCACGTGTCCCCTCCCTCTCCTCGCAATGCCGTTCCCCATCATGTTCTCCGTGCCGCCGTGCCATTTGTACGGTTCGCTTGTGCTTGTGCATCGACGAACGCATTCGTCTGTCTCACGCGTTTGTCCATCTGTGCTTTCAATGTTGTTGCGCCCTTTGTACAAAGATGAATCCATCCGGGTTTTTGGAATATCTGGACCCGGGCATGAGGCATTGCCACACGTTGAGCTTCCTGCAGGGGTGTATGCCTGCAGGCGGATGGAACACACCTTGTCCTTGCGGCTTTCCATATTTCGCACGCACCTTGTGACCTGCCAACATTCTGGAAGTGCCTGACGTGCTCCTTGGTAAAGGTGTGTTCTCAATGCGTTCTGGAGGGCATTTAACCATACAGAGATTTTGTCTCCTGTTTCGTCTCGTTCTCTCTCTGAAACGATCTACCTCAGTGACCATGATAAATTTCTCGATGCTGCTTCCTGCTGTCCCATGTATTATCAGACACGAAGGCTGCTCTCTCCCACCCCCTTCTATGCATGGCAAGCCCATGTTTATTCCTGGAACCGACTCACAATCGTGGCTTCCTGAGGCTGTCGTATGTCGTACGTTTCAGATCGCCACACTACTGAAGCCGTTGGCCTGCACAGTGGATCTTTGAATTGGTCGGGCATCATGGTTATTATAGACTGGCCACGGAGGACCGTCGAGAATATCTCGCTATTCACTCTGGCGTCGATGGAGACTCGCAGAGCAAGGTCAAGCGTTCCGTTCACGAACCGCAATGTGATGCTTACTTTGAGGATTGTGACAGTGTTCAGCCGTCACGACCACCACAAACTCTGAGACTGCAGCCATTCTTTATATCGATACCTTCGATGCTTCTAAGAACGGGCATGTGCAAAGGCTCAAGCTCAGGCTGCTAGGACGGTCGCTACATCACCCGAATACCCGGCCTCAAAGGGACCAACGGGATCGTAAGTGCCAGTAATCAAGCGCTTCAAAGTCTAACAGAATCAAGGTTAAAGCTCTCCCGCGAGCTGAAGGTGACGATTCCGGCCAGAACTGGAACATTGAGTTTAATCCTGCCTTGGACGAACAAGATGACGAGTAATACACATTCCGTAGACACTATGTATGGGAGCTATGATGCAGCGATTAAGCTATTTTGCGCAGTCTAGTACATCGAATCATATGCATAGCTTACCTTGAACGAAATTTGGTGGCGAGTGGAGACTTTCAGGCTATCGCTCTCCAATGGCTGGAGGTGGCCAGTTTAACACAATCTGGATGCCACTGCATGTGGATTGCATCATTTATGATGTGTGTCCGTAAGCGCAGCTGCAGCGAATACGTCCGTTGTCGGGAATGCGTGAAATACCTACGGATTCCGGTACCTTTCATGAGGCGTCAATTCGGCCCAAGGCTTAACCTTTTAGCAACTCCGTCTACGTGTAGTACCACCGCGATCGACGCAATTATCATGCCACGCTTTAGGTCACCGGTTCCCGTATCGAAGTGGAGGTCATGCGGCGGTCATGTCGGTTGCCGACCAAGAAGTTTGGCGATCCCGACGCAACATGCGCAGAAAGCGTGCCTGCCGTAGACGGCGGGTGGATATAAAAGGAGGTGTGAGCATCCCCTCACCTTCCAGCTCATCTCCTTGGTCAGAACCGCTTCAGCACATCATGTCCTATTACAACCTTGCGCCTGGTCTTTACCAAACCTCGCAGAACGGTCTGCCTCTCGTACCACCATATAACGGCCCTGGCGGCGATATGACCATTCCGATCAACCCCATGGCCAAAGTCAACGTATGATATTGTTTCGACGTGACTTTAAGAAACGGTGTTTGACATATTTACAATAGTGGTGGCTGGAACCCGCGCAGCCTACTCAGTCAGAGGTCGAACCTCGCTATATCCTTGTCACCGAAAACCACCAGGGCTTTCTCACGTATCGAAATGATGGCACAGAGGTAAGATGACATACAAACATCGTTTCTGGCCGATACACTAACCTTTACGGTGCGCAGACGCCAGCAGTCACCACCACCACCGATCGTGCTGACGCGGCAGAGCTGCAACTTCTACGTCCAGTGTTAGACAAGGATCCAGACCACTTCAAGCTTGATTTCAGGGGCTTGCTGCTCACAGTCATTCGACCGTCCTGATGGTCGTATCGGTATTGCCGGATTTGTACATCTGCTCGCTTCCAATAGCCAGTTCATTATAGCTAACGAGATTGATCTAGGTCAAACTACATCCTCCCGCGCATGGTGACGACCCAGAGCAAATCTGGGAGCTTAAGCCAGCGTTCCCTGTGGGAGAGTAAGCCTCTAACTACGTTCCAACGTGCTGAATTGCCGCAATGTAGTTTGTATAACCAATATGATCAGAATGAGTCAGATGATTTGGAACCGCACCTGGACACGAGCTATGGAAGTTACGCTCGAACTCGGCGCATATTATGTAAATGGAGGTACAACTTTGGTAGGTTGTAACTAAAACACAACGCCTGTTGTATATTGTTTTATGCTGGTTCCCAGGCGTGTTATGCAAGACCTCACATACTCAGTCAATAGGTTGAGCCGCAGAGAGCAAACGGGATTCCTCTGACAGAGGGGTGAAATATTGTCTGTGCTGGCGCGTATCACTAGCCACAAGCTCTTAATTCCTCTCACTATTGCCTCACAGCACTCACCTACGCTGTCACTTGAGAGTTTGCTTCGCAGCGCAAACTCTCCACTGCACAGATTGCGACGGCGCTTGCCGAAATACGCGCTTCGCTTCCTTCTCATGGCCTGTTCGATTCATCTGGCCGGCGTGGCCCGCTAAACGCGGCTAATTGGTGCCAGACGAACTGCACCCGCACTGCGGTGTAAACACGTGCTGTTTGGCCTCCGCAGAGTGGTTGTTGTACCCGGGCGGCGTTCACGGGGTCCACCGGTTTGGCATCGTTGGACAACTGGTCTGAGTTGTTTCTGGTTGCACCCGCGCAAAGACCAGGAACTCTCCCCTGCTGCCGGCGACGATTCTAAGATTGCTGGCCCTCGTTGGCAGCGCTGTAACGTCAATTCCCCCGCCCCCAGTGGTTAGTGTACACGCACTTCTTTTCCCTTTGCCTCACTGAGATTTCTGTATCGACAGTCTATCTTTGCCCATGTCAGGCTCTAATACGCCTTCCCGCATTGCTCTCGGCGTTTTGCAAGCGTTGGACCGCTATGCTGCACATTCTGCTTCGCAATCGACCTCTCGAGTTGATCCTGGCGCTGAGCCAAGCAAGTATCCTTGGGAGGATGACGAGCTCTGTGAGTCGGCTCGTCAACAGTTGATAGCACAACTGACATAGTGTCTTGAAGTGCGTTATGCGGAAGAGAAGCGGTCAAAGCTGTCAGCATTCGAAGAGAAGTATCCCGAAGATGAGTTTGGTCGCGAAGCTCAAGAGAACGCTCGCGTCTGGCAGGTCTATCGCGATCACGCTCTTGAAGACGATCAGCATCAACTTAGAGGCTGGAACAACACTCTCGACATTCTGTTACTATTCGTGAGTCCTAAGCTGTCAAAGAGCACCGTTTCTTACTCATGCAACTGCACAGGCAGCACTTTTTTCTGCAGTGCTAACTGCCTTCCTCATTGAGTCGTCCGTCTTTTCATTGTGCAAATTGATTGCGAATCTGACTGCGAATAGGTTCAAGAACCTCCAGCCTGACTACACCGAGTACCTCGCTACAGCCGTCTTTGCATCATTACAGCGTGCAAACACGTCGGTTCCGGACATCCAGCTTCTACAGAGTCCGACCTCCTTTGTGGCGCCTAAGGCAGCCCGATGGACGAGCGGTTTGTGGCTCATTAGCCTCATCGTCGCGCTATTCGTAGCCTTCCTCTCCATCCTCGCCAAACAGTGGCTGGACGACTACGAAACTCGCGTTGCCGCTCCGTCCGCCTCTGTGCGCAGCTGGGCCATTCGTCACGCAGCTTACAAGAAAGGTCTGAAGAAGTGGCTAGTGGCTGACTTCCTGTCTACACTCCCCGTTCTCCTTCACTTTTCGGTCATGGTGTTCCTCTCTGGACTCGTATTTTATCTGTGGAATCTGGACCGCGTCGTCGCCTACATCGTCCTATCGCTCTCCATTTGCCTTCTAGGGTTTTATCTTGCCGCGATGTTGATGCCATTGTGGAAGGGTGATTGTCCAACAGTCACACCGCTGCTGCGTCAAGTGCGCTTCACTTGGGTCACCAGCCGAGGCATCGCTCATTCGCTTCGCGTAGCATGGCGTGTATTGAGGAGGAGGATTATTCGAAATCCTCGCCAGGATGAAGACCTAGAACAATCACATTTCGAAGAAGGTGTTGTCGAAAAGTCGACGCTCACCAAGCCTGTTGCAGAGCCGTTAGAACCTGCCTTTCACGAGGCGAGGCTTGTCCGAGGCAACGAGGAACTGTTGGCAGCTGGCGTCTTGACTTGGATGTCAACTTCGCTTCTGGCGACTGATGACGTCGGCGTCGCTCTGGATGCCATTGGCGGTCTCAACCCATTTGATGATCGATACAATAGTCTTCGCTCTACTGCCATCCAGGACCGTATTTCCGACCGGTTCCGCGTTATTTGCCGCAATGGTCACCGCAGCACAGAATCAGTAACTGCAGCAAGGTGGCTACGCTCGCTGTTATTTGTGCAGTCGAACGCTGAGGAAATCACCTCACGGGACAAGAAACGTCTTGAGTCCGCCCTCTCGTACTGGCGTGACAAGAAAACCCACGACTTGCATTTTCTCGCAAGCTTCGCCACCAGATTAACAACTGGTCGAAGCTCTCCACGCGAATGGGAGGAAGCCTTGTCAACAATCCGTGAGTGGACGCAAGAGCGCAAGGACGAGACCTTTACTACTTCTATCTTACCCGGCGAATACATGCGCAAACCCGATGGTCGTCCGCCGACGTGGCCTCATCTACACTCAAGCTCGGCGTTGATCATGTCTTCCTCTCATTTTGACTCACTCTCAGGTCTGATCACTCTCCTGCACGCGCAACAGCCTTGGGCATGTCTCGTGGATGCCGAAGACAATCCTGACGCCGTCAGGATGTACCTGCAGCGCTTTGAGGAGATGTGCGACCGAGAGTTCACCTCCCATGATCAATCTTCACCGGCTGCCGCCGCGTGGGCGGAGCGCTTACTCAAAACCACGCCATTTGACCGCTGGATAGCCATTTGGGACGCCCTACTGTGCCATCACCAGTCTTTCGGCCTTCACATTGATGATATCGTTTTGATCTTCGAGGACTACATCGACATGATCCGCTGTCAACGCAGCATTGTGGGCGCCTTTGCAGGACAGTTTCAAACCGTCGAATGTATTATGGGATGGATCGCGACCGCAGAGTTCAAAAACGGCGACTACCCCGATGCAGTCCAGCCAGCGATGGTGTTGCTTTCAGCAGCGTTCACTCCGCCTAAGACGTCTAGCCGATTCACGTACTGGTCGAACACATTCAACATCATTTGCAATCACCTCCTTCGACAGCTTTCGCGGCGCCCGAGTGATCCCGACAATGACTTCGATGACAGCTTGGTCGCATTTGTCCTACAGTGTATGTACAATGCTTCCAGGTTGTGCGTGGCGTCCATTCTGCACATAGAGGACCATCCCAGCCGGGACGATGCCATGAAGCACGGCTTCGTTAACGTGTTGTGCCCGTCTCCGTTTGATCTCAACACTCCAAGCACATGGCGCCTCATTGCCGAGGATCCAATCCTAGACGCGGATTATTTTGGCGAACAGGAGCGGTTTGAGAAGCTGGGAAAGTCGGTCGCTGCGCTATGTGCGCAGCTTTGCTTCCTCAAGCGCCACGGCGCCAACGTCACGGCGCACTTCAGCGAACTATTCGCTAGAACAAATGCCGTAGACTTACTCCGCTTCTCCCCTTCACACCGTCTTGCCATTGCGCTGCACTGTAAAGAAATTTCGCCCGAGTGGTGGAATGAGACAGCCCCCATCCTCAATCAACTCGACGTCGCAGCCTGGACGCGCAACTCAGTCCAACCGATATCGCCCAAGGTATTCGTCAGTCGCATTGATCAAACACAATCCTGCACAGATTGTGTGAACCGTCCCTTGCCTAAACTATGGTGTCAAGCAGCTTAACGCTCAACATTACGACTTGTTTTGGGGGTCTGCACAGACAATGTTTGTAGTATGCCAGTAACAAGTAACGAAACATTCTTTATGATACTGCCAGTGACCTTCCGAGAGATTGAGACCAATCTTCGCTGCATCATGGTCTCTCATAGGCGAATTCTCAAAGCTTTGCTGACTTGGTTCAGGTCCTATCGTCGCTTTTGGCCTAAAATCGCCGAGAGCGGCCTCACGGCGCCGACAAATATAGTGATGGTCTCCGTACTGCACAAGTTGATCAGCTGTTCCAGTATTGGTGGGATTGGAGTTGACGGAGAAACATTGGCTTGTCCGAGCTCCAGGACCTCCAGCAACTGGTGAAGGCACATACACAGGCTACAATTGATGACTTACGGTGCGTGCCAGCTCGGCCCATGCTTTGACATCTTGTGAGGTATTCTCATTGATCGACACAGTCCTAAAGCCGCCAAGGCAAGCGTGGACAGTAGTTGGTGTCTCGACCGCAGAAGTCATCCAGTGCGGAATATAAACATTATCCTACATGAAGCTTTGAGTCAGGGCGGGGCGTGAGCCTCGAAAGCAGATGCGTACCAATATCAAGTCACCGTGAGTGATTGGCGGCACCTGCATGTGGAGAAAGTTGAGTGCGTTCGCGACGTCAAGAATCTAGAATAGCGAGGTTTTGAGTGACGATTCAGACTGCCACAGACATTTTTCGCTCACGAGCTTTAGCCAAGGTGCGAGTGTCTTCGATAGATGCTTTCGACGCCTCACGACTCCCTCGTGCCAGTCTTCGAACGGATCGTACCTGGGGACGACGGCATGCCATTGTTGGAGTTCCTTGACGAAGCAGACCCCGAAGAGAGGCAGTAGGTTCTCGTGTCGAAGCCGCCTCCAACGCGCAACCTCGTCGCGAAACGGCTGAGACACAATAATCAGCTAATCAGGAAGAGCCGCTTTATGAAGAAAAGCCGCACCTGATACCAGCCAGACTTGTCGACGCTAGCTTGCCCAGATGGGCGCACGAGGTCAACGTACACACACCCACTGGCGTTGGGATGCGCTCGACATTCGGCAGTGATACTCTCATAGCCAGGGCTGAGAGTAGGAGAGACTGAGAGATAGTATTTGGTGCAGCGAGTCATGTCGAGTAATCCCGAGCCAGAATCACCGATTAGTTCAGGGACAAGGTTGGATCCCACTTGCCGTGAGTGAGGGTCGTTCCAGATGTGTAGTATCTCGGCTGCTGTCGGGCGATGACTGGGAATGTGCTGCCAGCAATCCTGAGCTATCCGCCAACGTATGAAATCGAGGCCACGGTGAAAGGCGTCACTCCCCGGGTATTGGGGTCTGCATCCTTCAAGGGTGAGTTTGGCGATACGTTCTTCGTTCAGGCCAGGCCAGGGTCGTTTCCCAGAATACACCTGTGTGGCATTCAATTCAAGGCCAGCACAGCCTTGGAGGTGGTGCTGACGCACGTGAAGCATTATCATGGCAAAGCCCCAAATGTCGGTTGGTTTCTGCTTGGACATGTTACCTGGACCACGATTCTCAGAGGCGGCGGCCTCATCGCCGTCGTCTGAGATAAAGCCAAGCATTGGCGGGGTGTCGAAATGCTCAACGGCCAGAAAAACTGGGTCACCCTTCAGCCTGATTATCGGTTTCGTGCCTTCTCCTTCGGGTTTGGGCAGCGTGGAATATCTGGCCAGGCCGAAGTCTGCAATCTTGCCGCGTAACTGCCTTCCACTGGAGGCCGATTGGTCCCACACGAAGATATTATCCTGGTCCCATCAGAAGGGAGGGGCGGGAGCTCAAACTACACGCACCGTTTTGATATCTCCATGCACAATATCGAGGTTGTGAAGGTGCACTAGGCCAGAAAGTACATCTTCCACCTGCATTGGTGTCAGCAATCTTCTTGGATGTCGGAATAGAAAGCAGCACCAGTTGACGACATGTATTGGCGTTATCAGCGTCAATATCATTCGCCTTGTTTTCAACCCAGTCTTGCAGATTACCCAGTACCATATCCGGCATGACGATCCATTGTTTAAACTTCGTCGGGTCCTCGTATGCAAAGCGTGCGGTTCCAAGGTAGGGGACAATACACTCGTGGGCAGTTACGTATGCCTTGGCAGCGATGGATGCTTCTTCCCCCTGTAGACCTGTTCAACACCGTGGCCGCCTAGACGGCTATTGAGACACACCGTTCCGCGCTCGCCGTAATCGAGGAATTCCTTGCAAACAACCAACTGGGCTTGAAATTTTGTGCCGCGCGAACCCGCTTTTAGCTGTACCATGTCTGCTCTGAGAATTTGCGACATGCTGCCGCTGTACTTGGGCTCGCGCTGGGGTTGAAGTTCGATCCGCGTGGATGGTGCAACACCAGACGAATTGTAAACGACGAAAGGGGTCATCTCTTCGGGAGGGATGATCTCGGTATTCTTTAGGCCTATAAGTTTCGTCGCGTGATGAGCTGAAAGTCGTGCGCACCTGAGAGGTCTTGGTATTGCCATTGATCGACTGAAACCTTCCTGTATAGAAGTCTATATACATGTACCTTGGGACTATTATGCGACTGGCGTACTGGCGATTGACTTGAGCGATGCCGCTGCTCCGGATACTTGGCGACGAGGCTGAAGGCCGGATGCAGCAACATATCCTGGCGGGATGATTTAGACGCGAGTACAGAGGAAGAAATACAAGAACTGACCCTGTTGATACCTGAATTCCGACATAAGGAATAGTCAACTGAAGACGCAGTAGGACAAGATGGCAGCCCCGGCGCCGTTTCCGGTTGTGGGGTGCACGTTATGGACAAACAGACCGCAATCGATCTCAAATAGAGACGTAATCTAGCTCGTGGGGGCTGCTAACGTCTTATAGCAAGACTACCAAGTGAGACCGCTAACGCAGGCCGGCGGAATTGACTGCGAGTGGCGCAGTGAAGACTAGATGAGTGCTCACGCGAGCAGCTCAGGACTACCATGTTCTGTGCTCGAACGCGCTGAAGCTCAGCGCCTCAAATACCTCAGGTACAACCTGCGTTGCGTGACATGCTACACCCTGAGGCTACTGTACGCGAGTGCGAGACAAACTTGCAGTTGTCCCCGCCGCAACGAGATACTTATCGGCGCGAAGTCATTAGTAGGCGCCAAGACTGAGTGAACATGAACGTCGGTAAGCGGGTACTACGGTCGGTGCTCGTGTTCTCCGGCAACGGATGTCCGCGTGAAAAGCTAAGTCTACCCCGCAACGGACATTGAAAGACTCCGGATGTTGCGCGTGACCGGAGACCATGATCACTGCCTGCACGGTTACCCTTCATCCTCCTCCTCCTCACCATGTCTACCGACAACCTCGCTGATGGCCAGGCCATCGGCGCCATTCGAGCTGCCATCGATGTCGACAGCCTGAATGCATTTCTCGGCAAGAATGTGCGCGAAGTGCGCACACCCGTGACCGTCAAACAATTCAAGGTGGGATCGTCACTTGAGTACTTCACAGCTGAGGCTAACTTGGCTATGGGTTCCAGTACGGCCAGGTGTGTCTCGAGAACAGCATTAGCAACGCCCCTCGTATCTCATTCTTCTCTTAGTCGAACCCAACGTATTTCGTGACCGACGCCAGGTGAGCTCGTCACAGTTTCTACGCCTGTAAGCTAACGCGTACTGATCACAGTGGAACCCGCTTTGTCTTGCGCAAGAAGCCAGCTGGGACCTTGATCTCCAAGACCGCGCACCAAGTCGAGCGCGAGTACCAGATGCTCCGCGCTTTGCAGACCCACAACGATACAGCTTCGCCTGCCGAACGGGTACCGATACCCAGGCCCTACGTTCTATGTGAAGATAATTCGGTCCTTGGCACACCCTTCTACGTCATGGAGTTTCTCGAAGGAAGGATATTCAGTGACCAGAGCATGCCTGACCTAAAGCCAGAAGAGCGACGAGCGTGGTCCGTTCGGAAGCTTCATATCGACTTGCTTCTCACAAGCATTACAGTTGGTTGTCTGCAGTCCGCGCGCTTGGTCTTTTGGGCTCTTTGAACCCGGACAAGATCGGTCTCGACAACTTCGCCTCGAAGAAGGCTTACTTCCCGCGCCAGATCCGTTCTTTGTCGCAGGTCTCGCAGGCTCAGTCAAAAGCTGTTGACGTCGATACCAACCAACCAACCGGTAAGAGTCCCCACGATGCTTTGAGTTGGTAAGCTCACTTTTGTGGTAGGCGAGATCCCGCACATCCACGAGCTCGTTGAGTGGTACACAACGAACGCGCCAGACGAGACCAAAACTGGTCGCCGAATTGTCCACGGCGACTTCAAGATTGACAACCTCATCTTCCACCCAACCGAACCCACAGTCATTGGTATTCTCGACTGGGAGCTTTGCACGCTGGGCAGTCCGGTGAGTTCATATTAGTCCAACCACTACGACTTGACGGCTAACCTAAAATAGCTGCCCGACCTCGCAAACCTGACTTTGTCGTTCTTCGTTGATGAAAAGATGGTTTCCAACACTTCGACGAGCCTTCCTGCGTGGCGCGGCAAGCCCTCCTCTCAAGTCCCATTACCGTACGAGGACATCGAGCGCGAATACTGCCGTACCATGCACCTGGAGTATCCGATCAAGGAGATGACTTTCGCAGGCAGCTGGATGATCTTCCGCGTGCGTTTCCAACCTTCGGTCATGTATCCGATCTCTCACAACCTGCTCTCAGTTGGCTGTCATCACACAGGGCATCGCTGCTCGGCATGCGAGGCGACAAGCAAGTTCAGAGCGCGCGGCAGAATATGCAGCCCTGTTTCCGCCGTTGGGTCGTATGGCGAAACTCCTTATTGACCAAGGCTCGAGCTCGAATGTCAAGTCGAAGCTCTGAACGCATGTCCTTGGGTCCGCATCTGGCCAACACGATAATTACTGCATTCTGAATATGTGTGATGACGCAAGGGACATGGTTGGCGGCCTTACTTACTGTGCGCAGGGCTCAGAACCTCTTGCAGGCATTGTAGGCTACAGTGAGGCTTCACACTCAGGTCATGGGCCGCTGAAGTTTTCATCCTCGTCCAGGACCAGTACAGTAAAGGTCAAGGATGTCCAAAGTTATGTTCGTGAGCGCCAGGTTTATCATGCAGGTCCAATGTACGATGCTTGGACACGTTTACCACGCAGTTGATAAGTCATTGTTCATTTACGACTCGCTCACTCACGCTATCGTCGACCAGCTCGTCCTGTCAATTACGTCCAGCGATCAACCTCACTTGAAACAGTATCCTAACGTGTCTCGAGTCAACCACACCGAGTTATATGCACCTTTGCTTCCTTTGTCGGCGTACTTCACGCATAGGCCGACCTGGCGTCTAGAGATGTCATTCCGGCGGTACGAGGTGCAAAGGCGGGCTGACCTCTATCGTCAGTCGGCGCCCGACACCCAACTTCATAAGACTTGTGTGGTTCAAACGCCGTTCAGCGAGTGACGGCTGACCAAAGCCGATATCACCGGTTTAGTAACTTCTCCACATATATCTGCGATTCTGACCGTACCTTCCCGAGGCCAGCTGTTCATCATCTGGTTGGTAATATCAGTGGTTGTAGACCAAACCAATTCAAATGGCGTAAGTAAGCCTAGGTCTTTGCGCAACGGGTACGTCAGAGAACGCGCAGATACGCCTCAGTCGCTTCCAATTTTCTCCCTCGGTCCCTAGTAGGTTCGGACCGAAGACAAAAGCACAACTTGCCCCAAGACCACAGTATTGCTGCCACAGCTTTGACAGCCACGACCGCCAGCGCATGTATTTTTATGCACCACACTCGTATAGGCTTCGATTGACGTCCTCCCGCCACCGGCCCTCTTGCCCTCGGACAAAACTCGCTAATATCGGTCGGGCCACGTGCGGGCCGGGATTCCACCATCACATGTTCCTTCGCCAGGCTCGTCCCGCTCCAAGATTAGACGTAGTCTGGGAGCCCTGGGTAGCCGACCAGCTCACAAGGCGGGAGTGAACATTTTTCGACCGAAAAACGGAGGAAAAATCGAGACATCATTACCTCTTTAGGGAGTGAGTCACACCAAAACAAAAATTGCCCTTTCCCGTGATCTGTTGGGTTTTTCCTTCGTTTTTTGGTCGGAAAAATGTTCAGTCCCACCCTGTGTTTTCTTCATATAAACTGCAGTTGTATGGTTCCAGGTCCTATTCGGGCTCGGACACGCCGCGAAGCACTCCCTTCTCTCCTGGCAAGTTAGAAACGAAAGGATCGGCAGCTCTGCTCGTTTTCTCTTTTTTGCCGTCCTCTCGCCTCGATATGGTCTCTTCTTTGGCTTTGTCTGCGTTGACTCTCCTCCCGCTAGTCTCGGCTTACTCGAAGACGTTTGTGGTCCCGCACGTCGATGGCAAGGATGATTCCCCTGCAGTCATCGCTGCACTCGCCGACTACAGCTCGGACTCGCTTATCCTTTTCCAGAGGGGAGTGACATACAACTTGTGGACGGTGCGTGATATGCTCTGGCTCTTAAGTCACTTTGAACTAATGTAATTCGTCATAACAGCCCATTAATTTTGGTACTTTGACCAATGCCGAGGTCGCATTCGAAGGAAATGCAACATACCCTACCGACATCGCGACTGTTCAAGCTGAGGTCGCCAAGTCTGTGCGTTCTACCGTTCCAATCGCCAACTCCGCTCTAATCCTAGCTATAGACTTTCCCTGGTCACTGGCTCAAAATCACCGGCACCAACGTCACACTCCGCGGGACCAGCAACCCTAACTGGGGCTGGATTGACTCGCATGGCCAGGCGTGGTGGGATGCTGTACAGCAGACCAGCCGACCACACGGAATCAGCTTCCAAGTTACAAACGGCGTTGTCAAGGATATGAAGCTTGAGAAGCCGGTCGCCTGGAGCTTCTCGTTCAGTGGGGGGAAGAACATTCATGCTTTCAACAACCGCATCCATGCGGTCTCAAATAGCAAGGTGAGCGCCTTTGCATTGCAAAGATGAAATTAGAGCTAACCTGGCTATAGGCATTCCCATTCAACACCGACGGCTTTGCAGCTGGTGGAACCAACATCCTCATCGAGAACAACTATATCCAAAACGGTGATGACTGTATTACCGTCGGCTCCGGTGCCAATGGCGTCCACTTCCGCAATGTGCGTATCTCATGCTAGGCACCGTTTACCCTGACTAATCAAAGTTAATTAATCGTCTAGAACTACTGCGAGGGTGGCCATGGTCTCTCGATCGGCTCGCTCGGCAAAGGCGGTGCCGTCGCCAGCGTTCAGAACGTGCTATTCGAGAACGTGGTGATGGTCGATGAGCTTTACGGTGCTCGTTTCAAGAGCTGGACTGGCGGAAACGGTCTTGCAAGGAACATCACCTGGCGCAACATCGTTTTGTACAACGTTCCGTTCCCGATCTACGTTACCCAGAACTACTGGGACCAGGCTGTGAGTCTACAAATTAACCGTAGCGAGTTGCTCAGAGACTAATGACTTGGTTTGCAGCTTGGCCCCAAGCCGGTGACCAGCAGCCCCAACAATACACATATCGAAGATATGCTCTTTGATAACTTTTCTGGACTTCAACTTGAGTGAGCATTATGGTAGCTGTTCCCGAATCGCGTGGCTGACATTACCTATAGTACCCCATACGTCGAAGGTTCTTGCGTGAGTGACCCATGCTGGTACGCCGTGGCCAACGCGACTGGCAAGGAAATCGCCATCTTCGACCTATACACCAACACCACCACTAACATCGTCGCCCGCCATATCTCTGGTATCCGCCCATCCGACGGCGCCAAGCAAGCAGTGATGTGTGATCCCGAGACCATCTACAACGATGTTGGATTTGTCTGCCAGAATGGAGCGTTTGTGCAGACCCCTGTTGGGTACTTGTAATGTGTTTATGGCATAGCGACGTTAGGGGTTATGGTTGTACTTTACGGATGTAATCGTGCACAATCTTTTGGGAAACAAAAAATCGTCGTGATATTGCTTGAGAACGGATCCGTGAAAGCTAGTGTGTGCGCACTACAGGATCATCTATTGGTCGTGCAAGCTGTTGACTGGTCGAAACGCTGAGTGAGAACAATGGCTATATGCATGCTACAGAGAAGCCGGTAAACCCATTTCGAGATGTATTGTGGCTTTGTTTATTTTCGTTACTCTCCAGCACATTCCCGCATAATACTCAATATGTTTGGCGTATGGGTTGTGGAATGGAAGCCCGGCAACCTACTATGTGCCAAACAACCAATCAAATATGCGGTGTGACCACGCCCGATAATTCTGCCCACAGTCCCTTATTCCTCTCTATCTCTCTACGATACCCTCGGTCTCTCCCCTGTCACAGTCACCTATACGATCTCTTCTGTTCCAACATTCTCCTCGACTTTCGTCCTTCTTGCTTCCACACACGCTCTGCGCTACACACCACAAACATGCATTCTGTCAAGCTTTCGAACATCTTGCTCTCTCCCTACTCTCGTATCACGAGGAGGGAGCTCAAGTTCGCAATCTTCCTCATCGACACGCTCCTCGACATGGTCAGTTCCCGCTTCCCCCTTTTTCTCTCGAACCCACTCACCCTTTCGTCCCCCCAGATCTACGACCCCGAAGCCCCGCTCTCTCCCAAGCTGCTCAGGGCCGCTCGCCGCTTCGAGTGCCAGACATACGCCCTCGCCGCCTCGCCCGACGTCAACCTCAACCTCAGACGATCCTGCTTTCGCCGCGGGAAGTTCCGAAAGAAGGATGGGGCAAAGAATCGCGGAAGCAGTTGTGTTAAGAGCTGACTAACGTGACCGGCCAACTTATAAGCCACTGGACACGCGCTTATCTCTACCCCTATTCTCTCAGCATGCCTGCAGTTCCTCCCCCAGCGAAGGTCCTTGTCACCGGCGCCTCTGGATTTCTCGCGGCGCATGTCGTGAAAGCGCTTCTGGCCCGCGGTTACACAGTGCGCGGCACTGTTCGCTCTCACGCCAAAGGCGAATACCTCGCGAAATTGTTCGAGAAGGACTACCCCGGCGCATTTGAGTTTGTCATCGTCCGCGATATAGCTCAGGTACGCAGGCTGCCGAACTTGTCGGCTTCTGGAAGAGCTTTTGAGACTTTCCATCCAGCCCGGCGCGTTTGACGAGGCCGTTATTGGTGTAGATGCGGTTGCCCACACCGCTTCGCCCGTAGAATGGGCCAGTCCGGAAGACCCTCCTGAGAGTGCGTCAAATTTACTAATGCAGTATGGCTGATCAATTGCTGACAGCGTTCCAGAACTCATCAAGCCTGCTGTCGAAGGCACTCTGTTTGCGCTCCGCAGTGCCGCCACCCGCGGGTACGCCTGTTATATTCAGTATTCAAATAATCTTAAACCCACATTGCCTGCTGTTAGCACAAACGTGAAGCGGGTCGTGGTGACGGCGTCGTACGCATCTATATTAGAACCCCACGACGGTCCCTACGAGTACTCCGAGGTGGGTGCGAGCAAGAGAGGATCCATGGCGAAATTTATTCTGATCTATCGCGCTTTATCAGGAAGATTGGAACGACTTCAGCGTCAAAGAAGCAGAAACACGCGGTAAAGCCACAACAGCCGTACACAAGTATCGCGCCTCGAAAACACTTGCTGAGCGCGCCGTGTGGAACTTCTTGACGACCGACAAGCCTGCGTTTGACGCTGTCACTATAAACCCGCCGTTCATCTACGGCCCGATTATCCACGACATAGGCAGCATCGAGCAGTTGAATCTCTCCACAATGCAACTCTGGCAGCAGTTCGTTCGAACGGACCTCACCCCAGAGGTCACTAGCACATACCTAGGCAATCATATCGATGTCCGGTATGCGAAGCCCTCTATATTGTCTGCAATCTCTAATCTCAGTTTAGAGATGTTGCCGAGGCACACGTCGACGCAATTGCGCGCGAGGATTTGGCTGGGCGCCGTCTGGTCATCGGCTGTGGACCGATCGCTCCCCAAGACATTTGCGAGTTCTCCCCTTCCCGGTAGAGAGAGCCAGTATTGACACCTTGACTCAGATGACGCAGCTAACTCCCTGCCCGCTGGCAGCCTCCCGGATTTCGCATTCAAGATTCCAGTGGGCTTCCCTGGCTCTGCAGACGAAACGCGTCAGAACTGGGTTCGCATCTCGTCTCGCAGCCAGGATCTCCTCGGTCGCAAGTTCATTCAGCTGCCTGAGATGATCCGTGACACGCTCTGGAGCATCAGAAACAAGAATTTGGCGTAGGTAATAGCGTGTTGTGTGGAATCTTGGAACTTCGCCAAGATCGTTACTTCCAATGAGAATTATACGTAAAGTCTGTTACTATGTTGACTATTGAGGCAAACGAGCTGCGTCGTGAAGTAGGGATTAAGGTGATCCCTCCTATTTGCGGTCGGAGTTGACTCCTATGTATGGTCATTTCAGAAGTCGTACGCTGTGCATCTGGCAGTCCAGCCTCAAGAGCGGCGGCATCGGAGCGTGACACATTCTCTATGACACGGCCGACACTGCCGGATGCGTCTAACTAGAAGGCTTGTTTGCCGAACTGCCGCTAAGCCTAAGGAATGTTTTGAGCTGCGATGGTTGAACGAGGTTGAAGACACTTCCTCCCTTAGTCTAGTAAACTCGGACTAAGATCGGGGTGCTTGGGAAGATTTGAGATCATGCCGCGAGTTGACTGTGCCCCATATCTATGCTCTCAAGGGTCTTGCAGCCGGTGCATGAACGAGTCGAGCCTACACTCAGCCTCTTTGCGGACTAGTAATGATTAATGCCTTTAAGCGACATGTGGGCGAGAGAAATAAATCTCTCGCTGGCCTTTGCATGACGTAAAACCGAGATATAAGCCGGGTACATTCATGTACCCGTATTACCGATAGCTGAAAGGCTGTTACGTGGCGAAGCTGACGTTTAACAATGGTCAAAAGCGCGTGGACTCTTCGCCTTCGCCTTGACATCTCATCGCACTATTTCACATCTTATTGTCGACATGCCCGCAGTCTCAGCTCCTGCTAAGGTTCTCGTCACCGGTTGCTCTGGCTTCCTCGGTTCACACGTAGTGAGATCCTTGCTCAATCGCGGTTATTCCGTACGCGGTACGGTGCGGACCTCAAGCAAGGGCGAGTTGTTTGAGAATTTGTTCGGAAAGGACTTCCGGACAAACTTGAATGGATGATTGTGGAAGATATAAGTCAGGTAGCGTTACTATTTACTCCGCTCTGTATTTTGGCTGTCCGCTTGAACTTTCTCTACCGCAACAGCCTGCAGCTTTTGACAAGGCGGTCCTTGGGGTGGATGCAGTTGTGCATGTGGCTTCTCCCATGATCATGGCTGGACCAGAGGATCCTCCGGAAAGTGGGTGTTCAGGGATTGTGCTGATATAGGAGGTCAAACTGACTGGATCAATGCAGAGCTCATCACTCCAGCCGTGGAAGGCACCCTCAGCTTGCTTCGTAGCATTGAAGCGTACGGGTAGGCAAGCTCTATCACACAATATACATCAGATACTGACCCATTTCTCAGCTCTGGAGTGAAGCGCATTGTCGTCACCTCCTCGATGGCTTCCGTCATGGAGCCTCACGAGGGACCTTACGAGTACACTGAGGTAAGACACGCACTATCAATTTTATACTCGAATAATGAGAACTATGTGCAGGACGACTGGAACAACGCCGTTATCAAGCTAGTAGAGAAGTTAGGCAAGGCAGCAACTCCTATGGACAAGTATCGTGCCTCCAAAACGCACGCAGAACGCGCACTCTGGAACTACATGGAAGTTAACAAGTCCAAGCTACGCTTTGAAGCGGTTACGGTCAATCCACCGTTTATTTACGGACCCGTAATTCATGAGGTTCCAAGCAAGGCACAGCTGCCGGGGTCGGCCCAATACCTTCTGTACCAGCTCACTCGCGCAGACGTCTCCAACCCTGAGATAGCCGCTTCGTTCCTCGCGAACCATATCGACGTGCGGTAGGCGCTTCCTTTCAGCCATGCTCTGACTCCCGCTGATTCTCGTAATAGCGATGTCGCCGAAGTGCATGTAGACGCGATTGAGCGCGAGGAGGTCGCGGGCCATCGTCTCCTCATTGGATGTGGACCGCTAGCTCTTCAAGACCTTCGTAAGCCAAGCTCCTTTCACAGTGCGCCACGATATGCTGAAGATATTTCGCAGTTGACGCTGCCAATGCGCTGTTGGCGGATGGCAGCGTTACAGAGCTGTCACTCAAGATCGCGGTTGGCGTTCCAGGCGCCGCGAACCCTGTTCGCAAGGACTTTGCCACAATCACTCCCCGTAGTCAAGAATTGCTGGGGCGCAAGTTCATTCAGTTGCCAGAAATGCTGCGCGACACATTGCTCAGTTTCAAGAACAAGAATCTAGTGTAAAGCAGCTCGCGATTATCTAGGCCATGCCTGAATTAATAAAGGCTGTGGTATATTGATTAAGCGATACGTAGAATGCGTGGAGAAAGCTACGGAACATGAGGCACTCTTAGGCTACCCAGAGTCTGAAAGTCGCATTTATGTTCATGAACCAATTGCCCTGAAAGGCTGACCAATTGACATCGATCAGGATGTCACACGACACCGGCTTGACCGTCCTGCACACGATTTTGTGTTGTCCCCGTGGACTGAGGCGATTGGATTGAGGTGTTCCATACCGGTCGGAGTCGCGCGACTGGCGTGTTGTCGCCCGGCACGCCGTCATAAAGTCCCAACTTTCTTCGACAACGAGACTAAGTATCCCGCGAGAGATGCAGTGAGAGCCCTCACCGCACGCTACATGACAACCTTCGCCGAGTTGACGCGTTCGAGCCACTGTGATATCTTTCCCCAAGACAGCTGCTACACAAAGGACTTCCAAATTACCCACGCGTCTACGTATTCCTCGCCCGTACCATCTGCTGTACGCAGGCGACCTGCCTGTGGGATGCGGCCAACCTTCTCAAAGCCCAACTGCTCCCATATTCTGGATATTAATGTCAGTTTCATTGCGATTGAGATGTTGAACTTGAACCGCTCACCTCACGCTTGCCACATTGTTCACATAAACCAGATTGAACACACTGCCGCGATATCCGAGCGCAGGAGCGAACCGGAGGTATGAGCGGCCCAGCAACTTGCCATAGCCCTTCCCACGGCCGGTCGCACGAACAAGAAAGCCGGCATTGCAGTTCTGATGTCACATTAGGCTCTAATAAGCACTACTGTTGTAAACCAAGACGTACATGAGAAGATCTTCCAGGATAGTTTGGTTTAATCTGTAACATTCATATCAGATCGACTCAAGGCTAAATGGCAAGGTATTGGACGCACGTAGTATGACCCCACGACGCAGTCTGCCCACGGTCGCCCTGCACGGGCTTGCTCAAGATTCAGACTCGTCACTATCGCATCATCGGCAGCTTCAGGCTTCGCGTCCGGAAACACCGTCGTCTCGTACGTCGTCGCAGGAGCCAACGGAACGAGCACGCCGACAATCAGATCGGCACCACCAAAGTACGCTTTAAACGCTGCATCGTCAAAGGGACCTTCCTGCGGATACGTTCGACCCAGCGCGAGCTCTTGCTCGAACGTCTCATGTAACAGGGCGGACAGCTCGTCGGGTATGTATCGGGATGCTGGTGCGGGGATATGAATTGCGGCGAGAGCGGCGGACGCGTCAGCCAAGGCGTAGATGAGCGTCGGAAGCGGTGTCGTAGCGGCGCCGCTAGGGCGTGAGATGGCTCCGTATGCAGACATGGAATAGGGGGCAAGGTGCACTTCGGACTCAGCGGCCGATCATGCACGCTTTGCTTCGCGAATCTCAAAGAACATAATAATAATAAATGCGCCAATGGGTATGGGAGACAACAGCAAGGCAGTCCCGGAGTCGCTTAAATGCCGCATTTACTTGCCGATACCAAGGTCAATCATCACCTTGAAAACTTTGGTATTTCAAGTCTACTCACCTCATTGGAGGCATCTCCTGTTTGAGAGCTTTGGCCGCAACTGGTCACTACACGCCCCTTCCGCACGCGCGTCGTGGGTCAGGACATGGTTCAATGGACGGGTCGGGTGCCGGACGCGCTACGACGCCGAGAACGAGGATGAGAACGGAGGCAAAGGGCAAACTCAAAACGCATCTCACAGTACTGGGGAGGTTTGTGAAATGCGAAAGAGCAGCGAGACCCCATCCCTATTTGTAACCAAGGCGGGCTGCAAATTACCCTCGGAGCGTCGGAGCATCGTGGCCGCGCGGCGGTCAACGTGATGGATAGCTTGAGATGTTCTACAGAGGTCCAATATTGTAGGATCAGCAGCCCCTCTGTAAATCCCTCATTCCACCAGGTCAGCAGATACCAGAGCACCAAGTTCGGTCACAAGCCGACAGTTGCTTCACCAACACATCGAGTCACAGTCAGTTGCAAGAAAACGAGCGTGTTGCAGGTAGCTGACTGCAGTACGGGGGCAGGCGCACTTCGGCGCGCGCGTGTGGAAAGGGGGCTGGGGATTACACCGACGAGCACAACAGACCGAGGTTGCGAGGTAGTGCGGCAAGTTGTGCAGTGGTTGGAGAGACGGAAGCAAAGTGTCCGAAAGAGGCGAGCGTACAAGGTAAAACGGGGTGTTGCAGGTATGAATGCAAGAGGCGTGTGTATGTATAGAGGTGAGGTCAAGAGTCCAACGGTTAGGGGTAGGGGTCGAGAGGTGTTCCAACGGAAAGTAGGGCAGCGCCGGACAGTGAGGTAGAGGTAAAAGGCCGTAAAGCGATGTGGGCCACGACGGAAAGCAAGGTCAAATGAAACGAACAGTCCATCCAAAAGGCGGGGAATTAAGCAAGCTTCGCGAAGCCCACGCGCTTGTTGCCGATGTCGAATTCTAAGATCACACCAGTCAGCGGTTTGACAGATAGCCGAACGAGCGTAACAAACGCACGGGTGTACACGTTGCGCAGAAACACGTCGCCGAGGACCCAGAACGGCTTGGTGGTGATGGTGAGGGCCGCGATGCAGTCCTTTGAGCCAGCCGAGACGGCGCCGAGGTTGAGCATCGACGGGGCGATCGAGATGGGCATGCCACCGATGTTGAATGTAAGTGTCGGGACAGCGTTGCACGGCACGGTGAAAATGCCGGGACCGATGGTCTTGCTCGCGTCCTTGGCGCCAGGGACCGCTTTAAAGATCGCCCGTACGGTCTTCTCGTCGCCGAAGATCACCGTGGTGCCGCTGTCAACGACCGCATCGAAGTTGGCCTTCTGCGACTTGCCCTTGAGAGTGAGCGAGTTGACCTTGATCTGCCAGAAGCCAACGGGGTTGACTTTGGCCCAAGTGAAGCTGCCCTTGTACTTATCTGCAATCCTATGAGTACCGTGCATTAACCCGCGCATAGGGCGCTACGCACTGGCATTGACGCCACCGAGCATCAGCTCGGACTTGGAGTTGGCGAGCTTGAGACCAAAGACAGGCTTGATCTGGCCTTGGCTGATCAGGCTGTGGATAACACCATTACGACCGAACTTGGAGATCTGCGGGAAGGCGAGGCCAAGGAGACCATCTGCGGGGAATGCAGACAGTTGGAAGCTGTTGCTGTAGGTCGAGGCGGCGCCGACTGCTGCTCCAGTCGCCTTGAGGGTGGTAGTCTTGCCGGAGACTGTCTGAGAAAACGAGACGGTCTCGTCATAGACAACACCCTTGACCTGCGAGCCGTCGAGATAGTTCAGGGTAAAGTTCTTCGTGGTCTTCTTGCCAGATTTGCTGCAAAAATAGGTGAGCTGATGTCGCGCTAACGTGTTCATCGCTCACCTCTTGGTTGCATTGTAGCTGCAGCATTGTCAGGGCAGGAATGACTTGTGCAATTTAGGCATACCGAGTGTGACCGTTGCAGTTAACCTTGCAGTCGGACGCCGGAATGAAGAAGTCTGCGCTGCCCTGTGGAGCGTAAGCATTTCTCCTGCGCCAACAACAAACCGCAACGCACCGTATCAAAGTCCACGAGGTATCTGCGACAACAATATTCAGACGGTGAGACACAATCGAGAAATCTCGTACTTTGTGGGTGGATTACCGACGCTGTGGGGGTTCTAATCAGCCTACACTGATGTTTGACGCGGTGAAACGCGCCCCACCTCACAGTGCCATGCCACATCACGTTATCGGTATTGGTGAGAGGGATCCCGACGGCAGCAACGGCACGCTTGGACTCGTGGGTTCGTGCGGACAGCGGGTGCACCTGCCCGGTGTTGACCTCGAACGCAGCCATGCCACGGTCGAGTTTACTGCCAAACTCTTTTAAGCCAATGCCCCGCGCAAGACTGGATAATGATATGATCTCACGAGTGCTCGCGCAGCATCTGAGCGGCGATACCATTAATGTTGGCGACGCCATCGACGGTGACCGGGTTGCGGCGCGAGAGCTCGATGACATGGACGTCACGGGTCTCGGGAATCGTAGCGGCCGCGCAGGCAGCGGCGAGGGAAAAGAGCGGGAAAAGAGCGTGCATATCGAGCGAGCGGATTTGGTTTAGGAGAGGTTGGGCGTAGCTCGAAGTGAATCGAGCCTGAGGGGAGGAGGAGGAGGAGGAACAACTTCTAAGCGCCGGAGGTTCACCCTGATTGCACGCCAAGCCACGGCCAAGACGTGATTCTTCCGAGACGCGTCTCTGCCCCGGGGAATATAAACTGACATTGGGAAATTCGTATTCTGCTGAGAGCACGTTCTGCCTTGCATCGTGGAAAATTCAATTTGGGTGAATCAGCTGCGAGGCGTAGTTGAAGCATCACCACTATCTGCGTCTAGAACTGGTCTAGAATCAAAGATTTGCGAGGACGGTATTGCCGGGATATAGGATAATAGCGTTGAACGGCAGCCGCATTACTGGACAGCGTGTAATGCAATTTATATGGTGCTTGGCAGATAAACTTATGCACGGCCCTAAACTGTGGGTCCTACCTATCCCAGAGTTCCAGAATGCTGGTCCACTTGCATCTCGTCGCCTTGTGCGTCCTCGGCCTCGTTTCCCATGTCCTCGGTAGCGATTACCATTTCCCCGAGGTCCTCCTTGACGGCGAACGGGTTGCGCCCTTTGCGGAACGCGAGCACACTGGTGGCACTGGAATTATCTAGCACCTTTGTCGCGCTCAAGAGGAAGCCACCGCCGCCCGACATATTCATCATAGGATGTGTGCGACCTGGTAGTGCTTGGTGTCGACGCATCCAAGGCTGATGAATCTGCGAAAAAAATAATGTAGCATGTTGGGGTGAGAATGGCAGAAGTCGTAATTATGATCCCGTCAGACGGACCTGAGCGCCAAGCCAGCTAGTGTCGGTTCGCATTTCTGCTTGTGCCTTTATGAGAGGTTGCGGATATGGCGCATGTACAACGATAGGCGCAGATGGGCGAAGATACGGATACAAATGTCGCAGAATGCTCAGCGGGTCGTGTATTGAGGACATGACGAGGCTGGGGCGGATGTCAGTCAAGGTGTTGAGTGTTTGTGTGCTGTCAAGTGGGGACCTACGCGTCCCAGTCGCCAGCAAAGAAGTCTCTCCTGACTTCTTCGGCCGCCTTGATCGCAGTCTCCTGCTTAGTTCTCCTGGAGCGATGGCGATCGAAATGTTGCGGGGACGCGGCAGTCTCGGACACAGAGTCGGCCGCGGCTGCTTGAGCGGCTGTCGATGTTGCAGAGGCAGAAGCGGCACTGCCATTCGCCAATGCTGATGAGCTGGATTGCAGAGGGTTGAAGGGCTCAAAATCGAGATCCGTCATCGCCCAGTTCAAGGTTGCGTGTGTGTTTGCCACTATGACGGGATCGTAGTTGAAGAAGGGCAGCGCACTGTACGAAGGAACGGATTCGACATCGTTGATCGAGAGAACTTTGCCCATGCCTAAAGAGGGGGGTATTTCAGAAAACTGAACCGTTGAGTAGCGGGATGCTTCCACCGCCAGTGCGCTCAAGAACTGCGGCCACAAGCAGTCCGCTGACGTCGTCAACGACCAATATTCGAGCATTCGGGCGAACATTAGCTATGACGAGCATCTCTGAAAGCGAGTCTGGTCGAAGGTCTCGCATCTAAAATTGATAGTGTAAATTCTAGTTCGCTATGGGGAGCAACGACGGCTGACCTTTTCGTGATCCTTGTTGAACAAGTGATCGCATACGGCAAAGATGGTCGGTTCTAGGACAGTGAATTGCTTGCTGAACTTGGCAGCTTTGCGAGCGCGGTATTTGTCTTTCGAGAACGCAGTTTTCAGTCCGAACGAGGTGTGTTGTGCAATCTGCGTTGTGATTATCTCCTGCGCTCCATGGCTGTCAGCACTCTGAACAAATAAACGGACGCAAGGTGGGGCTCACTTCAGCTGAAATTCCGGAGGCTTTCAACTTTTCGATGTCTGTTTGGGATAGCGTCTGGGCGGCGACGTCGTCAACGATGTTTTCGTTGTTGGCATCCACATCGCCTGGAATAAGTCAGCCCGTGTCGGCCTGTGCTTAGATAAACGCACCGTAATCTTCGAGGCGCTTTGGGGGCACAACGCGTAGCTCGTCCGCGGCCACGATCTCGTATGTCAGACCAAACGGGTGTCCGACGAGCAACAAAGGGCGAAAGTTGCCAAATTTGCCCAATGAGACCTGCCTGCGCCATATTCAGCAAAAGATGAGATACCCATTCGCGAGTTGGCGGTCGCACAAGAACAAAGAGCCAGAAGCAGTGAGCGCAAGTCAGATTAAAAAATCGATCCGGCTTTCGTACCCGGATTTTTCGACCTTGATGGCCCTGCGCTCGCCGGACGGGAGTTGTAGCAAGAGGGTGTGTCCTTGCTGGATCGTGTCGGGCGAAAGCATGTTCTGCAGGAAGGAGTCAAGACAAGTTGAAGACGCGCATTTGGACTCAGCGGACCCGCCCATTCCGACCTCGTCGAGCGACCGGAAGGCGTCATGCAAGGCGTGAAGCGTCACGTGAACATTTCAAGGAGTCACAAGATCGAGACTTGCAGCCTCTCCTTTTATAGGGCGCCGTCGCTAGAACTGGTCAACCGAACGTGCTGCAACATGGACGTTGCGCTGCAGCAGAGATCAAGCGACATTTCATCTCTCACTGCACGGGTCAATTCGCTCGACTTGTCGCGCAAGGCATCAAAGAGCGCTAATGGTGTTCCAGTGGTGCCGACTTTCAGCGGCAAAGCTCGCTCCTCCAGCAACACGCAGGCCTATGCGAAAGCTGCAGACATTACACTCGCTTCGGAAGGCACGCCCTTCAAACTTCGGGATCTTCTTGACAAGTCTTGCCCTGCGCCAGTGGCCACGACGTCTCGCCACCCGGCGCTCTGACCGGTCTCTCGACATTCCCATTCACGTACCCATTCGAACTCATCCGCGTGTGCACGACCATAGACACCCGCGCGATGTCGCACCAGACATTCGCCTGGTCCCGCCGTGCGTGACATTTGGCACAAGGGTCTTTCCACAATGACTTGGCGGGATATACAGTCAGTAAGTAAGTAACGACGGACGGCGCGACAGAGGCGGAGGTATGACACAAGAATGCCAAATAGCGGATTTGCCTGGATCTGCCAGGATCCAAGTTGACGTAGCCCGGATCCGGGCTCCTGATAGGTGCATCTGGGCTGCATCTGGGCCGGATCCGCTTGAATCCCGACAGATTCACGGGATGCGGCTTGTCTGCCAAACAAGAAAGTTGTGTCATATATCTCTCAGGCGATCAGCCATACTACGACTACTTCACGCACGCAATCCACCGCGCCGGTAATAAAGTGCATCAAGGTCCCAGCCGCTCTGCACCAGGTGCCATCGTTCCTGCATGCCGGTTCGATCCTGCCGACGCGCGAGCACCCGCACAAAGCAAGCTCGCTGATGAAGCGCGAGTCCGTTCACGCGCTGACCGTTGCCCCTGAACCGCAACGGCGCCGCTAACGGCACGCTGTACCTCTCGACGACGGCGAGTCGTATGCGTTCGAGAAAGGTGCACTGGTTTGGCGCGCGTTCAGCTTCGCCAAGGGCACCCTGACGAACGCGGACGCGGCTGGCAAGAGCTTGGTACATGGCCGTCGACAACATCGCGCTTGCGACGTACGATGCCCAGACGAACGCGTACGCGCAGACCATCGCCGACGTGCGCGTGGAGAAGATCGTGTGGCTACCAAGCCCACGGCCGTCAAGCTCGGATCGACGAAGCTCGAATTTGATTGGCGGATGGCACGCCTGTAAAGGACAAGGTTGCGAGCACGCCTGTCATCAAGGACCCAAGGCGCGCATCGTGCAGGACTGGTCTATCAGAGTAGACACTGCAAGATGTAAAACGTATCCGTCAAACACAACCGTTTTCTTTATCTTTGCGAGGTCATATTTGAAACAGGCCACGAGTCAAACTGACCTTGACGAGGTGCGAGGTGCGACACTGGGAAGGGTGGTCCGTCCGATTCATCTGCCGTTGGTCTCATCACCTTGCGTGACGAATATTTTGGCTCCTCGCTCGTAGTATTCATTGTTGAAACGAGCTGCACAGCACATAGCCTGGTCGGGCCTCGTGAAGCACCTAGAGCGTTTCCGGGAGCAAACACGTGACATCACGCGCTTGGTCCATCGTCGCATTTGTGTTCCTGCGACGACACCTCAAAATGGAAATCAAGATCCATGCCAGTTCTATCGGGGGCAAGTGACGGCAGCAAGATTCAAATTAATTGATCGTGAAGCATCATAGTTATTTTACAAATGCTCATGACCCAGTTTGAAGCACTATTGAGGGAGACAATGGAAACGAACTGGCTGCACTCGTTTTTGAAGCACGGACCTGGCGCCCCAGAGAGGGAAAGACGCATGGCACGTTGGTAACGAAGAACTACGCGTGGTTCTAGCCGATCAGGGGGAGAGAGACAACATGAGTGCGACGGTGGCACGGGACATTGACCACGGACGTGAAGCCACACACAAATGAACACGTCATCCGGGGTCGTATGGGTTGTTCTTGCGCGATATAAAATGCAGACCAAAAGCCCAAATTATACGTCTCCCGCCCCCCGCAACGTTTCTTCACTCCCGCCCCTCACGTCCTCGTCGCCGCGATCATCTACAAGATGGACAACACCTGGAATAATACGGAGGTCCTTCGTTCCATCAAGCAGCGGAACCAAGTCCTCCGCATGGCCATCGACCTATATCGTCGGGACCGTGGGTGGGAGATGCTCAATGACAGAAGATACTACACGCGCCTTGAGTTGATGTGGGAGTTTCACCACCTGAAGAATGCCATCGGGGCATGCCAACATCAAGCGCTACTAATCTTGTGCTGACCACCGTTTTCCGAACGTGCAGAAACAAGTCGATCGCGACATAGACCGGGATGCTAGTCCTAAGGCGGCAGCCAGGTGAAGGTGGACCAAGACCTCCAACAACTGCTCGACGTCAAGGTTGACCAGAACACCGGCGTCACTGCTGAGACGGTGGCAGGAGAAGCCAACAAGCAGATTGCACCGTTTAAGTGCTTCTTCTGCGGCCAGCATTCGCAAATCAACAGGTACGAAAAGGCGGGGTCGAACAATCCGAATCGGCACCGGACCGGGCTGTGGGGCTGGCAAAGGTGTCGGGTCTTCCAAGCACTTGGCGGGTTCGACAACATGTTTCGTGTCGTAAGTTTTCTCCTGGTGCGATGGCCAGAACTGCAGAGCAACGACTGGCGGGATGACCAGCTGAATGGCAACCTTCGCAAGGCGGTGAAGGAGTACCTCAAGAGTGGCAGTCCAAGCGCGAATGCAAAGCTTGCCGTTCAAGCATATGCGCGGGACCGCAAGTCGCCGGCGCCAGGCAGCGGATATTGTGACCGAGAGCTTGGGTTTGGCGAGGCAGGAGGCGATGCACCAATGGACGTCTACGTCGCATGAGTGTGCGCCAGAACCGAAACTCCTGTATCGATGGCTCTGTAGTGGATGTTGTCGTGCATTTTGTAGTACAGTCTATGTTTTCTGCCTGGTAATGATTTTTGCAAACGAACAGAACTGGTATAAAGATGTTGCGACCGTGGATACTAGTAATCGAGGATCGTCGATGAGAATGGTTCAGGAAGGTGTCACAAGCGGCCGTTTGAAAAGAATACGCCATATTGTCCTGACAACAAAGGTCAGGATGAAAGCAAGATGAGGGCGCTCTGCAAGAGCAAGGACAATTTAAAGAGAAAGAGAAAATGACGATTTGACGATCTAGACATTTGAATAAGCACAATGCCTAACGGCGCGGTCGCTCAGCGCTCACCAGGTAACGAAATGGGAAGCAGCGTGACCAATCGCCAGCTGCACGGGCTAGTCAAGCCTCATGGCAACTCCGAGTGTGTTCTAGAGATATCGACGAAGGAACCTAAACAAAATGTAGGAAACTAAGGAGCGTTCGGACAATGAATCAAGCCAGAGGCAAGTTGGCATTCCGCAATCTCACCGTTGTTCATTCTGCGAACTTATCGCATCAACTTGCATCATTCTAAGCTTCTGCGCTCGCTTGTTTCTATGGCACATACTGGTAATCCACGCATATAGTGTCTTTATATGACGCAACACCGACATAAACGCCTCAAGGCCGACTCATTGCACCGCGGACGAGGCGCGTGACATCGGAGAGAGCCAGTCCCATGCGCTGCCGCTGATCTAAGAGTGAAGTTTGCTGCGTGGTGCTCGATGAAGTAGTCAAGTTCCAGACGTACGTTCCAACCATGTTCCCACCACATCATACAATAGCAGGAAAAGAGCTATTGCCCTCATGCTAATTACTAGTTACCGCTGCGCCAAGAATGCCTGATTTGACAGGAAGAGGTGCGCAATTGTGTTCCACCAGTTATACACCAACTAATCCTTGTGACCAAGACTTCGCCGCTGTATCTCAAGCTCCAGCGTCACCGCCAAGACACGAGTAGGGCAAGCCCCGACATCCCACTCGACCGTAATGCTGAGTTACTCGATACAGTCCTGCGCCAGCCTGTGATGTTCATTGCAGTTTGCGACACGACCGTCACTCACGCCGTCAGCTACCAGCATCCTCTTCTCGGACTTGCTTTGACAGTCGCCCTGTGCTGTCTGCACCGTTCGGTGGCGCTCGAATTCGAGTCGGCGGGTAACCTACAACAGGCTCATGGAAACGCATGCTATCCAACTACGTGGGCAGGTTGATGTTTCTTTCCGACCTCGTCGAGCGACCGGAAGGCGTCGTGCAATTGATGAAGCGTCGCCTTGATATTTCAAGGCGTCACAATATCGAGTGCGTTTTTACACTTGCAGCCTCTCCTTTTACAAGGCGCTGTCGCTAGAACTGGTCAATCGAACGTGCCGCAACATGGACATTATGCTATCGCAGAGATCAAGTGACACTTCATCTCTCACTGCACGGGAAACTCGCTCGACTTGTCGCGCACAGCAATCAAAAAGCGCTAATGGTGTCCCAGCGGTGCCCATTTTCAGCGGCGAAGCTCGCTCCTCCAGCAACACGCAGGCCTATGCGAAAGCTGCAGACATTGCTCTCGCTTTTGGAAAGCACGGCCGTCAAACTTCGAGATCTTCTTGACAAAACTCGCCCTGCGGCAGTAGTCATTACGTCTCGCTACCGCACTACCGGTCTCTCCACCTCCCATTCACGTACTCATTCGAATTCATCCGCGTGCGCATGGCCATAGACACCCGCGCGATGTCGCACCAGACATCCGCCTGGTCCACCGTGCGTGGCATCTGGCACGATCTTACTCCTGGGCGCCCACCTCAAGCCTGCTCATGTCATTCCCGATGCTGCGTTTCTACTGCGGGTTCGCTATCGGCGCGCTCGGCACCGTCCCCTACCGCGGCTGCATCTTCCTCGTGTGGGAGTCGCTCAACGCGGCCGTGCGCGCCCAGCTTCCTCGAGACCAGTACGACTGTCGCGCGTAACCGCGGCTGGCAGGGATTCTACAACGGGCATTCTACAACGGGCACACCATCTCGCTCTCCAGCTAGCAGGCGATCAAGGTCGCCCTCAATACCAACTACTCCCTTATACAGATTACACACGGTCTGCTCCTGTCCATCGATTTTGTATTTACACACTACTGTCGACGCAATCTTACTCGGATTTATACATACCCGCTCTGAGCGTTCGATGGATTGCAGACGAAAAGTAGCGCTGTAAACCTGAAGTACTGGGATGGAATGCGAGTCTGTTCAACCGCTAACCGCGACTGAGTTCTCAGACTTCTGCGCCAGGTGGTAGCTCAACGGCTCGGGCTCGGTCCAGATAGAGCGCTCCGTGCGTGCGTCGTCGACTATCAAGTCGGGTTCGACCCAACGAGTCTCCAACACCCTTTTGTCGGCCCAAATGCGCAGTCTTCCCATAGCCCAGTTTTCATCGACGCTCCGTGCGATGCGAACATATGCTGTTAGCCGTGTGACGGTGCGACCAGTCAGCCGCAGTGCTGCAACCTGAACGCAAGGCATCTGACAGGTCGACACGGTACGCAGCATCAGTTCAAACGCTTCGAGCTGTTTGTCCGTATAATTGTTCTCGACATTGGCAGCGTCAATCTGGCTGAACCCGAGGTGCGTGAGACGGGGCATGAGGTCGAGCATACGACGCGTCCAATGCTCGACATCTTGCTCCAACTGCGGAAACTCACTGTCGAAGTAATTGCAGGGCATAAATCCGTGATATCGAGTAATACTGCGGAGATTTCGTGTGTGGTCGCCGACGGCAAGATCGAGTGGGAGGGAAGGCCATATAACCCGCACATTGCCTGGGATCGCTCTACCATCCCGCGCCTGCAAGAAGGCGATGTGGCTCCATAGTCCAATTGTGCAGTGAACAGTGTCTAGGTTAACTAATAAAGCCACACCCGAGGAATGGGGTTGGAAGTATGGGGACCCCGCACATAAGAAGCGGGTATGCTTCAATACCTTGGCCGCAACTGACTCGTTCTTCAGAAATGCCTCGAAAGCCGTCGTTCGACCACTTCCAAAGACTATTCGCTCGTAAAGAATTGGTGCTACGGTGTTGTAGACGAAGGAAGATGTGAGTGCGAGCGTTACGACGGCCCCGCGGTTGGTAGAGCGGAACAAATACGCAGCCATCTGGAAGATATAGGTCACAAGTTCGATGGGCAGACTTTCCGCCATTGATTTTTTTTTAGAATGAAGAGAGAAATAAGGAGGTTCGGAAGCCGCTTGTGCAAAGATGATGACTGCGCTGAACAAGGAGAGAGTCCCGGACCTTCCGCACATTGCCTCCGCCAATCTCTCAATCGCAAAAACCGCTCGGGTGGTCATGGCCGCTCGGCAGCTCGCAGGGTGAGCTGTCCCTCATGTTCCCTCCTGGTCAAACGATCAAGTGGTCCAGCGAGCTGACTCCCAGTTCAAGCCTGGGCCGCAGCACCTACGCCGAGTACTGCAGATCGTGCCTCCGGCCCCTCGTCAGGACAATCCACATGCCAGGAGTCAACCAAGATTGGATTAACTCGTGCTGAAGAACTGTTTGCTGAGTGTAACCGACGTTCCAACCTCCTGATGCTTGTCACGATCAACATGCAGCAGACGCCGCCGGCCCAATCTTTGTGAGCGAACTCAATGCTGTCATCAGTCGATGACTTTCAAACCGCGGTAATGACTTAAGACCGAACGTTCAACGGAACCAAAATTGTAAAAGTGGCAAAACTGTCCGCGTCGACGATTCCGCTGCATCGAACCACGACTCTGTTCCGGGTCGAACCTCCAGCTGAAGGCTGCCATAGCCATCGATCCTATCATCAGCCGTGGTACTATTCGGCCACATGAGGTGTTGCAATTCATGTGTGTAAGAGTAATATGATGGTTCTCGGCAGCTTTCATTCACGCCATAATTAATACGGCATGCTTGTAGTGGTCGTAGAGGTGATTGTATGTCAAAGTCTACATGACTCAACGGAATATACAATCAGCGAGAAGAAATGGACAGGAGTTTGATAGGACAAAGGGTGCAACGATGAGAGTACACATCCCGAAGAATTTACTGAGACAGGGGAGAGTGTTCCCGGACCTTCAACTCGTACCCGTTTCGAGCCAAATCTATGGGATGTCATGGAGTAGCCAATTTTGCAACATTGCGAATCTTCGCGAGAGCTTTCAGTCCAATCGACACTGCAATTGATCATCAGTTCTAGTTAGTGTGATTCGGCTTACTGGATTCTCAGAGGAACAAACCGCAATCGTTCTGGAAGAAATCGTAACGTCGTCAATCTGTCGATACGCTCAACTGCTGTTGTGTGCTGCATTGTGCGTTAGGTACTTCTCAGGCACGGCTAAGTCTGAAACCGGGAAAGTGATATAAAACCTGCTCGCATATGCTGTCAGCGAGCGCTTGTCTCTGCCAGCCGCCTCTCCACTGCTTTGTTGAATATGGAAAGGGATCTGAGGAATTTTCTGGAATCTTCTCGCTTTTACTCTCTCGTTCCGGCAATCTCCATTCCATAGATAAACTGCGTCGGGAGGCACCGGAGCTTTTCTCTGGTTGCCCTTCTCCCGTCGCAGGTATGTAGTCACGCTCTCAGTAGATCGAATCTCATAACTGGTTGCCCTTCTCCCATCGCAGACAATTAAGTTCAACAGGTTATGAGCCCCGCGCTCTAGGTGTACAAATCCCGAATTACCATCGGCCACACACCCGCGCACATCACTCACCTACACGGCCATTTGCACCCCGATCCTCGCGCAATCTCACTCACGCGATCATCGACTTTACCTGCGATCACCAGAAGATATCGGATCGACAAATCGAGCTCTTGATCTCCCGTTGTCCGTTCTCAAAGCAGTGAGCAGACCAACTCCGAGCAGTTGGACTTTATCGCACCTGTATCCTCGACCCGCTTTCCTTGCATACGAGCTCTCGCCCCAAGTATAGCGATTGCCAGGTGTACCTGACGGGAAGTCGGCACTCGATACTCTGAAGCTACTCCTTGCGAGTAGTGCGAGCCTCTCGAGCAGCAGCCCGTGCGATTCATAGGGCTTGTGTAGTGCGCATCCCGCACCTCGTCCTTCCCCTTCACCCGCTACACCGCTGGGGAAGTAACTCCTACCCTTCTGCTGTCGGACGAGTCTCCACAGAGAAGTAAATTGCCCCTCGCCTGCCCTGCTGAGACAAAATGGACACGGCGGATCTATCTCGGATTGCCCCTCTTACGATCGGCACCTACCCTACATGGGAACTTGAAGTCTCGTCATTCCTCCGCACCAAAGGCCTCTGGCGCATCGTCATCGAACTAAAGAAGAAACCAGTGTACACTCCACCGTCCCCACCAAATGTCCTCGACCAAAGCAAACTCGACGCCATTGAAAAATGGGAGAGGACAATTCGCGCGCCGCAGGTTACATCGCAAGGACTCTCTCCCTCGAAGAAAAGACAGCCATGCGCAACAAAATCGACGATGGAATTGAGCTCTGGAAAGCAATCAAAGCACGCCATCTCACTACCCAAGCCACGTCGCGCTATAACGCGTACAACGAATTTTTCAATATGCGCCTTGGAGTCGGAGAGAAGCTAGACGTTTTCGCCGCGCGTGTCGCAGATGCCATGGCTCGCATCAAGGAGCGACGTGAATCCGGCTTTACTATCGACAAGCTGGACACTGAGCTCACAACCATGGCCATCATCCGCGCACTGTCAGATGACCACAGCTGCAAGATGCTCGTCACCAACCTGATCGGCGACGACAGCAAGCTTGGAGACGTGCAAGCCCTTCGCCAGCGCCTCATCGTCGAGGACATCAACCGAGAGACAGCGCCTAAACTCTACGGTTTGAAGAAGACCGAACACGGCGTTCTGGTCGCAGAGTCCACAGCAGGCATAGTCGCCGCAGCCACCACGACAAGCACTACCGCAAAAACCTAAGTGTACCAATTGCAACAAGGTTGGACACATGGCAGAGAAGTGCTATAGTGGAAATGGAGGCGGAGAAAGGCCTAAATGTACCTTCTGTAACAAACTCGGCCACCTCGAAGACAAATGCTTCAAGAAGAAGGACAAGGCTAAGGATGACGAGATAGCAGAACTCAAACGCGCGCAATCTAACGCCGCCAACACTGCCCTCGTTGTTCACTCAGCCGGACCCAATGCTACTGCAAACGTCGCCCAATCGGCAAGTGTCGCTCTATCCTCGTCCACCGAACACACAACTAATCAATCATGGCTGGCAGACTCAGGCGCCTCTACTCATATGACGCCCTCAAGAGAATTCTTTGCCAAATACGAAAAGTGTAAAGCTCCAGTACGCGTAGCAGATGGAAACATCATACACACTGAAGGAGTGGGCACGATCGTATTCAGACCATGTGTGAACGGTGTAGATAAGAGACCCATTGCCCTGACGAATGTACTTCATGTTCCCCCACTCAATTGTCACCTCATTTCAACGAATTACCTCGTGAAGAATAAGGGACTCACCATGGTCGCAAAGGCTAATCAAATGACCTTCACCCTTGACGACGAAATCACATTCACAGCGACTATTGGTGACAACTGCCTCGGGTACGCAGACATGAAGCCCATAAGTCAAAATTCGACCAACGCTGTCGCTCTTCAAGCCTCTCTTCCCCTTGATATCACGTTGTGGCATAGACGCGCAATGCACCATCATATCGGAGGATTAGAGCGAGCAATAAGAGAAGACATGGTCACAGGTATGCGCCTAGACACCAAGCGCAAACCTGACCCTATCTGCGAACCCTGTCTCGCCGGCAAAATGCACGCAAACCCATTCAAATCAACTGGAACGAAAACGAAGAAAATCTTAGAACTAGTACACGGCGACATAGTCGAGATGCCCGTGCTCACAGTATCAGGTTACAAGTACTTCGCTGCGTTCCACGACGACAAATCATCAAAACACGCCGCTTACCCACTGCGAAAGAAGTCAGATACATTTGAAGCATTCAAAGTGTATAAAGCATGGGCAGAGAACGTGACAGGGGAAAAGATCAAAGCAGTGCAATTTGACGAAGGAGGGGAATTCACTGGGGAAAAGTGGGACGTATTTCTAAAAGAACACGGCATCGAGAGAAGAGACTCTACGCGCAACAGACCTCACAGAACGGAGTAGCAGAAAGAGCAAACAGGACGCTAGTCGAAGCAATCACCACCGCCCTAGCCGAATCTGGACTTCCGCAAAGTTTCTGGGCTGAAGCGCTGAGCTCTTTCATACACGTCTGGGACCGCCTTCCATCTCAATCTCTCACTGGCAAAGACGAAGGAAGACGGCACACGAGCACTGGTACAAAGTCAAACCAGACGTCTCCCACCTGAGAGTATGGGGATGCAGAGCATACGCACATATCCAGAGAGACAAACGCAACAAACTCGACTGGCACATGATTCCTTGCGTCTTCATTGGCTACCCACCGGGCTTCAAAGGCTGG